>CADCXT010002603.1:0-254796 GCA_902806775.1 Microtus agrestis | reverse complement strand
CCTGTACAAGTCTGGAACTGTTAAAGAGACTTCTGTTCTAGGCCCAAAAGATAGGACACAAAGATAATAGCTGTCTAAGTCACTCGGCATATGGCATATAACAAACCCAAGTAGAAATATGTTGTCTCCAGAATGCAAATAGGGCAAGTAGATTTTGTGCTTCTTTCTTGTTGATGGAAGGGGCCAGGTGCATTAACGCATCCTTTGCCTTAGAAGGAATATGTCTGCATGTCCCATACTACTGGACCCCTTAGAATTTCACTGAAGTAGAAGGCCCTTGAATTTCGGTTGGATTTAATGAAAGAGATATCTTGAAAGAGGGGGCCATTTAGGGTTAGGGAGAAACTTGGTGCCAGGAAAATTCCCAGGAATCCACAAGAGTGAATCCAGTTAAGACTCCTAGAAATAGTAGAGAGGTTGCCTGAACTGGCCTTTTCCTATAATCAGGTTGGTGACTACCCTAGTTATCATCAGAGACCCTTCATCCAGTAATTGTTGGAAGCAGGTGATGCAGAGATCCACAGCCAAACACTGGGGTGAGCTCCAGGTGTCCAGTTGAAGAGAGGGAGGCAAGAAAGAGCAGTCAAGATCATGATGGGGATACCTGAGCTAGTGGGAGTGCATGGGCTCTGGATCCACAGCTGGGGAGCTTGCATAGTACCAACTTAGGTTCTCTGTATGTGGGTGGTAGGTGTGTAACTTAATATGTTAGTAGGGCCCCTGGCAATAGTACTAGGACCTGTCTCTGACGCATGAGTTAGTTTTTTGGAATCTATTCCCCATGCCGGGATTCCTAGCCCAGCTTGGATGCCTGAGGAAGAACTTATTCATGCCTCAACTTGATAAGTGGTGCTTTGTTGACTCATATTAAAGACCTGCCCCTTTGTGAATGGAGGAGGTGTAGATGGACTGGAGTAGGCAGGAGGTGGGAGAAGGGAAAGGGAAGACAGGAAGGTGGGGAAACTGTGGTTGGTATGTAAAATAATGAAAATAATTAAAAAGAAATTTAAAAAAATCAGGCTTTGGCAACTCTCTACTTAGTTGGGGAGCTCCCTACACACTGAAACTTGCAAGCCCCCCCCCAGTAAAGAAAAAGGCTCCTGCTACAAAGACAGGCTTAAGCCCTGCAGGTGTGGTTCTAAGCTCCCCCCCCCCCGTCCCATGCACTCTGTGAGACTCTCTTAAAACTTCACATGGTGCACGGAACATCTTCCTTCCGGGAGGATTGTCACAGCTGGGGAAGCCACAGGTTCAACTGCCAAGCCTTAACACAGGCTGGGTGGAGCACCATGCATTGTCAAACTTGTTCTTCCAGTGCCACCTGGTGGTGATAAGATGTAACAGGTGGCGTCTCGGTGAACAAGGCTTGAGTAGGCAGAGTACCTACCCCACCTGGGCTTGCAGTTGCATATAGAAACTTATCATTGCTTCCGGCAGAAAGGAAAGCAGAGGGTCGGATATGGTATTGGATATCTGCACACTCTGGAAAACAGAAGGGGAGACAGGATTTGAGGAAGCTTTCTTTTTTATTCTTCTTCAGAAGCTTCTATCAGTTGAGTAGTGCTCCTGTCCCTGGATTACTCTATAGGAGGTTTATTGCAGTAAATCTGCAATCACACTGCCTAATGAATGCTGGCTTCATTCCTTAGACATCACTGAAACATAGCAGAATATACATGTATGTTTTGTTTTTAATTTCTTAACTTTTTATTTCATACATACGGGTGTTTTGCCAACAGGTATGTCTGTATGTCACAAGAGTTCCTGGTACCCAAGGATGCCCTAGAGACCATTATTCTCTTAGAATTTGTGTTACATAAGGATGTGATCTTCCTTTTGTGTGTTGGGAATCAAACCAAGGTATTCTGGGTATCATCCACTACTCTTAATTCCCAATATATCCCCTAGACCCAGTTTTCTTTTTCTTCTTTCTTTTTTCTTTTTTTGCTTTTTTGTTTGTTTGTTTTTTTGACTATAGGGCTTCTCATAGACAAGTGGTCCCTGGAACTGCCACCCATCTAACTCCCAGCTCATCTGACTCATAGTAAGATTGATACAGGGACTTCAGAGTCTCTGTTATAGAAGCACATTTGTATTTTATTCCGTGGGATTCTGTAGTACCCAGTGCTAATGGTTTCTTTGTTCTGAGTTAACCTGCCATCTAGGAAGCTTGAGAGGAAAGCATGACTGGTCCTGGTGCTTGTGAACTTTCCTCCCATTGCACAGAGATGATGAAGATGGGCAGTAGATTTGCCCCTGCTACGGACAGAAGACAGCAAAGAGAACAAAACAAATGATGTAAATCTCAGTGACAAGACTGAGCACCTGACCAGAAGGGAGAGACTAAACTTTAAAATGATTGGCAGCAAGATTTCCTTCCCCACACCATCTGGATAAAGAGTATATGGAAGACATCTTTAGGATGTGAATCCATTGCCTTTTCTGATCGCTGGTACTCTGAGTAAAACAGGATTGATTGCCCAGGTGTTGAAAATACATTCAAAATAGTTCAGACTTGGGTTATGGCTGAAGATCTTGAAAAAAAATTGTTTGTGCTTCTCTGATAGTTCATATTTGGAATCTACACTGGGTTCCTTGAGATAGGAAGACCTGCCGTGAATGAGGGAGGAACCATTCCATGGTCTAGGCCCTAAACTAAATAATATTGAGAAGTAAGATAAGCACCACCATTTACCTCTGTTTTCTTCCTGTTTGTAAATGCCATCTGATCATAGGCCCGTGTTTCTGCTGTCATGCCTTCTTTACCATTATGGATTACACCCTATAACTGTAAGTTCAAATAGCATCTTCCTTCCTTAACTTGCTTTTATTATGTACTATGTCACAGCAAGAGAAAAGTAATTTATACAGCCTCCAAAAAAAAAAAAAACTTCCACAATTTTCTCTCATACTTTATTCTAAAAGTAAGCACTTTCCAAAGCACTGATGTTGGCACATTCCTACCCACTCTTGACCCCATACTCTGTTGTGCTACATAGCTTGAAAGGGACTAATATTACATAACGGTCTTTACAGAAACGTATCAGTTAGAACAGTGTTAGCCCGAGGCTGGGAGAAACGAGGAGGTATTTATGACTAAAGATGACATGATTCTTCATTGAAATTTGAGTAACTATACAGTGCCTACAACAATTAACAAATTGATATTAAGGTTGATGTTCTAGCTAAGTTTAATGACTTTAATGACAACTTGATAATTCTGAGAGAGTCATCCAAAGACAGAGCTTCAATTGTGAAACTGACTAGATCACATTGGCCATTGGGCATGTCTGTGTGGTGTTATCTTAATCAAGATTGTTAATTGAGGTTAAGGGCCCAGCACACAGTGGGCAACACCATCCCCTGGGATTGTGTGTCAAGAATGTACAGGAGAGGTAGCTAATCATGCATCAAAGTGGTGCTTTAAATAGGAAAAGACTCCCATAAGCCAGTTATATAAACACTTGGTCCACTCTTGATGGAATCAATTGTTGAATATTATGGGATCTTTTGGAGGTGTGGCCTTGTTGGAAGGTATGGGTAACTGGGGAGCAGACTTTGGAGTTCATAGTCTTGTCCACTTTCAGATACCTTGTACTCTTGTTTTTAGATGAAATCTTTAACTGCCTGTGTCATGCATCCTGGTCAATTAGGGACTCTCTGCCTTTTCTTTTCTGTCTGGGAAGGCCTGATTTTGAGGTACTCAGAAGACTTCAGAAACTGAAGATGATATGGCCTGCATAATGTGAACAACTTATTTATACTGCCTCTCACAAAAGACCTACACCACAAATTCCACTGAATAGAGTCCTGTTTAATGTGTCAGGAATGCAGTCTACATTCCTCATGGTGAGTATCTCTCATGGCAACATAAACCCAACTGTTCTAAATATTACAATTTCCTACTCTACATTTAGTTTGGCTTTGTCATTTTCAGGTCAAGGAATGGGCTCAATTTGTGTGTCTTGTAGTCTACCCTATGCACTCTTAGGGACTAGTGTGTCTTATAGAAAACCCATACAAGAGGAAGCAACCTCCAAGTGAGTGGAAGTAGACCCACTTCTGGGACATTGGTGGACCAAGATTGAGCCAGCAACCTGGGCCAGAGCAGACCTGAGACAGCGAACTCCACAGGAACAGATCAGGGGAGTAACAGCTGAGTGAGTGGGCCAGAGACAGAGACCACTGTGGGTCTGAATGTGAATCTGGGACCTTCAAGGGAGTAGACCTCAACTAGGACCCCTGTGGGTCTGGGCTTGGGTCTAGGACTTCTGAGGAACTAAGTCTGAGCCAGGTCCCCTAGGGGTCTAGACAAGAATCTGGGACCTCCAAGGGAATAGGCAGGAACCAGAGAACTCTGTGAGCCCAGGCATGAATTTGGGACCTCAGAGTGAGTAGGCTTGAGTGAGGACCTCTGTGGATCCAGGCATTGGTCTGGTACATCAAAGGGAATAGGCAGGAACCAGAAACCTCTCTGGGTCCCAGCATGAATCTGGGACCTCTGAGGGAGTAAGCCTGAGCCAGATGCTCTGTGGGTCTGGGAACACCCAAGCCTGGGAACTCCGAGGGAGTAGACAGGAGCCAAAGACATTAGCAGGACCAACTACAAGTCAGGGACTTCTGCAGGAGTGAATCCAGACCAGAATTTACAGAAACAGGTCAAAGCCCAGGATAGAGCAGGTATGAGACAGCAAACCCCAAGGAAGTGTAGCAAAGCCTGGGAGTGCTGAGTGACCCCCAGGAACACAACCAGAGGGGTAACTAGAACCATGGCACTAACTGTAAAATAAGGAACAACTATCTAAGCTCTGGATTCACTGGCACCTAGAAGATTAACAACAGACTCACCAAGAGACCCAAACACACCTATTAGAAGAAAAGATGAGTAGAAAAGATAAGAACACACACAACACCCACAAAGAGCACATGGCATCACTAAAACCTAAAAACCCTACAACAGCAAGACTCCAAAAAACAAATATAGATGAAGCAGAAGAAAATGACTTAAAATATAACTACAGGAGAATGTTTGAAACTCTTAAAGAGAAAATGAGAGATTCCCTCAAAGAAATGGAGAAAACACCAAACAAAAATTGGAAGACATCAGCAAATTCCTTAAAAAAAAAGAAGAAAAAGAAATCAAAAATATGAAAGAAACTACTCAAGACTTAAAAACTTAAATGGAGACAATAAAGAAAACACAAGGACTAAGGAATTATAAAATGAGAAATCATGAGAAAACAATCAGAAACCACAAACACAGGCATGAACATCAGAATACAAGAGATGGAACAGAGAATCTCAAGTGCTGAAGATACAATAGAAGAAATAGACTCATCAGTAAAAGAAAACTTTAAATCTAACAAAAGCTTAGCTCAAAATATCCAGGAAATATGGGACACCATGAAAAGACCAAGCCTAAGAATAATAGGTATAGAAGAAGTTCAACTCAAAAGCACAGAAAACATATTTAACAAAACCATAGAAGAAAACTTTCCCAACCTAAAGAAAGACATGCCTATGAAGATACAAGAAGCTTATAGAACACCAAATAGACTGGATCCAAAAAAGTCCCCTTGCCACATAATAATGAAAACACTAAACATGCAGAGTAAAGCAATAATATTAAGAGCTGCAAAGGAAAAAGGTCAAGTAACACATAAAGGCAGAACTATCAGAATTACACCTGACTTTACATTGGAGACAATGAAAGCCAGAAGGTTATGGTCAAGCATTATACAGACATTAACAGACCATGGATGCCAGCCCAGACTACTATACCCAGCATAACTTTCAGTCACCATAGAAGGACAAAACAAGATATTCCATTGCAAAACCAGATTTAACTAGTACCTAGGTACAAACCCAGCCCTACAAAAATAATAGAAGGAAAACTCCAAGGAGGTTGTCTACATCAACAAAAACACAGACAATTGATGGTTTCTTATTAGCAAATCCCAAAGAAAAGAAAAAAATGCACAAATTAACATCACCAACAATGAAAACTAAATTAACAAAAGGTAGCAACCACTGGTCATTAATATCACTTAAAGTAAATGGGCTCAACTCACTTATAAAAAGGCACAGGCTAACAGATTGGATACAAAAACAGAATCCATTCTTCTTCTACAAGAAACACAACTCAATCTCGAAGACAGACATAGTCTCAGAGAAAAGGGTTGGGAAAAAATATTCCAATCAAATAGACCTAAGAAACAAGTGGGTGTAGCTATCCATATATCTAACAAAATTGACTTGAAACTAAAATCAATAAAAAGATACAAAAAAGGACATTTAATATTAGTGACAAGAAAAATTCATCAAGAGGAAATCTCATACAAGGGCACCCTCATATGTAAAAAAACACTTCTAAAGCTTAAATCATACATTAAATGCCACACACTAATAGTCGGAGACTTCAACACTCCCCTCTCACCACAGAACAGGTCATTCAAACAAAAAAAAATGAACAGAGAAATAAGGGAGCTAACAGATGTTATGACTCAAATGGACTTAACACACATCTATAGAATATTCCATCCAAACAAAAAAGAATATATCTTCAGCACCTCGTGGATCATTCTCAAAAACTGACTACATAATCAGTAACAAACCCACAAGATTTAAAAAAAATTGGAATAACCCCACATATCTTATCAGATCACCATTGCTTAAAACTAGAAGTCAACAGCAATACCAACAAACACATGGAAAATAAACAATACTCAACTGAATCATAAATGGGTCAAGGAAGAAATAAAGAGAGAAATTAAAGACTTCCTAAAATTCAATGAAAATGACCACACAACATATTCAGATTTATGGGACACAATGAAAGCAGTGTTAAGAGGAGAGCTAATAGCACCAAATACCTACATAAAAAAGCTAGAAAAATTCCACACTAGTGAATTAATGGAACATTTGAAAACTGTAGAACAAAAAGAAGCAAACTCACCCAAGAGAACTAGATGGCAGGAAATAATCAAAGTGAGAGCTGAAATCAACAAAATAGAAACAGAAAACAATACAAAGAATCAATGAGTCAAAGAATTGGTTCTTTGAGAAAATCAACAAAATAGACAAACTTTAATCCAAACTAACTAAAAGGCAGAGAGAGAATACCCAAATTAACAAAATAAGAAATTAAAAGGGGGACATAACAAAAGACACTGAGGAAATACAGAGAATAATCAGGTCATATTTCAAAAACCTGTATTCCTAAAAATTGGAAAACTTAAAGGAAATGGACAACTTTCTGGATAAATATCACTTACAAAAATTATATTGTGACCAGATAAGCAAATCAAACAGACCTATAACTGCTGAAGAAATAGAAACAGTCATCAAAAGTCTCCCAACCAAAAAAAGCCAAGGACCAGATGGTTTCAGCTCAAAATTCTACAAGATTTTCAAAGAACTAATACCAATGCTCTTCAAATTATTCACACATTAGAAACAAAAGGAACATTGCCAAACCCTTTTTTATGATGCTACAATTACTCTGATACCCAATCAGAGAAAGACATTATAAGAAAGAGAATTACAGACCAGTCTCATGAATATTGATGCAAAAATACTCAATAAAATACTGGCAAATCAAAGAACACATCAGAACCATCATCCACCATGACCAAGTTGGCTTCAACATACAAAAGACTGTCAACATAATCCACCATATAAACAAACTGAAAAATAAAAACCATATGATCATCTTATTAGATGTCGAAAAAGCTTTTGACAAAACATCACTTCATGATAATGGTCTTAGAGAGATCAGGAATACAAGGAACATACCTAAACATAATAAAGGCAATATACAGCAAACCAACAGCCAACATCAAACTAAGCAGGGAGAAACTCCCAATGATCCCAGTGAAATGAGGAACAAAACAAGGTTGTCCATTCTCTCCATATCTATTCAATATACTTCCTGAGGTATTAGCTAGAGCAATAAGACATCAAAAGCCAATCAAGGAGATACAAATCGGAAAAGAAGAAGTCAAACTCTCACTATCTGCTGACGATATGATAGTTTACATAAGTGACCCCAAAAATTCTACCAAGAAACTTCTACAACTCATAAACACACTCAATAATGTAGCAGGATACAAGATTAACTCAATAAAATCAGTAGCCCTCCTGTACACAGTGATAAATGGGCTAAGAAAGAAATCAGAGAAACATCACCCTTCACAATAACCACAAATAGCATAAGATATCTCAGAGTAACTCTAACCAAACAAGTGTAAGACTTGTATAATAAAAACTTTAGATCTTTGAAGAAAGAAATTGAAGAAGGCCCCAGAAAGTGGAAAGATTTCCTATGCTCTTAGGTAGGTAAAATTAACATAGTAAAAATGGCAATTTTCCAAAAAGCAACCTACAGATTTAATGCAATGACTATCAAAATCCCAGCAAAATTCTTCACAGACCTTGAAAGAATGGTACTCAACTTCGTATGGAAAAGCAAAAAACCCAGGATAGCCAAAACAATCCTGTACAATAAAGGGACTTCTGGAGGCATCACAATCCCTGACTTCAAACTTTGCTACAGTTACAGTACTGAAAACAGCCTTGTGCTGGCATAAGAACAGACAGGAGGACCATTGGAACTGAATCAAGGATGGGGATATTAATCCACACACCTTCAAACACCTGATTTTTGACAAAGAAGCAAAAAATATAAAATGGAAAATAGAAAGCATATTTAACAAGTGGTGCTGGCATAACTGGATATCAACATGTAGAAGAATGAAAATAGACCCATATCTATCGCCATGCACAAAACTCAGGTCCAAATGGATCAAAGATCTCAACATAAAGCCAGCTTTACTGAACTTTATAGAAGAGAAAGTGGTAAGTACACTTGAATGCATAGGCACAGGAGACCACGTTGTAAATATAACCCCAGCAGCACAGACACTGAGAAAAACAATTAATAAATGGGACCCCTTGAAACTAAACAGCTTCTGTAAAACAAAGGACATGGTCAATAAGACAAAATGACAGCCTATAGAATGGGAAAAGATCGTCACCAACCCACATTAGATAGAGGTCTGATCTCCAAAATATACAAAGAACTCAAGAAATTGGTCATCAAAAGAAGAAATAATCCAATGAAAAAAATGGAGTACAGATCTAAACAGAGAACTCTCAGCAGAGGAATCTAAAATGGCTGAAAGACACTTAAAGAAATGTTCAACATCCTTAGTCATCAGAAAAATGCAAATCAAAACAACTCTGAGATTTCATCTTATACCTGTAAGAATGGCCAAGATCAAAAACACTGATGACAACTTATGCTGGAGAGGTTGTGGGTCAAAGAGAACACTCTTGCATTACTGGTGGGAATACAAGCTGGTACAAGCCCTTTGGATGTCAGTTTGGTGATTTCTCAGAAAATTAGGAAACAACCTTCCTCAAGACCCAATAATACCATAGCTTTTGGGTATATATCCAAAGGATGCTCAATCGTGCCACAAAGACATGTGCTCAGCTATGTTCAAAGCAGCATTGTTTGTCATAGCCAGAACCTGGAAACAACCTTTGGCCAAAGAATGGAAAAGGAAAATGCAGTACATTTACACAATGGAGTACCACACAGCAGAAAAAAATAACGATATCTTGAATTTTGCAGGAAAATGGATAGAGCTAGAAAACATCATTTTGAGTGAGGTAACCCAGATACAGAAAGACAGTTATCACATGTACTCACTCATAAGTGGTTTTAAAACATAAAGCAAAGAAAATCAGCAAACAAATCACAATCCCAGAGAACCTAGACAACAATGAGGACCCTAAGAGAGACATACATAGATCTAATCTACATGGGAAGTGAAAAAAATGTCAAGGTCTCCTGAGTAAATTGGGAGCATGGTGACCTTGGGAGATGGTTGAAGGGGAGGGGAGAGGTAGGGAGGAAAACAGAGAAAAATATGGTGTTCAAAAAAATAAAAAAAAATTTAAAAAAGAAAACCATACAACATTATTTTAAAGTTTAAAACATTGTGGACTTTTTTATTGAAAAAATTTCTGCCTCCTCCCCACCTTCCATTTCCCTCCCCCTCCCCCATTCCCACCCCAGCCCTCTCCAGTCCAACAAGCAGTCAGGGTTCCCTGCCCTGTGGGAAGGCCAAGGTCCTCCTCCCTCCATCCAGGTCTAGGAAGGTGAGCATCCAAACAGGCTAGGTTCCGACAAAGCCAGTTCATGCAGTAGGATCAAAACCCAGTACCATTGTCTTTGGCTTCTCATCAGCCCTCAATGTCCGCCATGTTCAGAGAGCCTGGTTTTATCCCATGCTTTTTCAATCTCAGTCCAGCTGGCCTTGGTGAGCTTCCAATAGATCAGCCCCACTGTCTCCGTGGGTGGGTGCACCCCTCATGGTCCTGACTTCTTTGCTCATGTTCTTCCTCCTTCTGCTCCTCATGTGGACCTTGGGAGCTCAGTCCGGTGCTCCAATGTGGGTCTCTTCCTCTATCTCCATCCATCGCCAGATGAAGGTTCTATGGTGATATGCAAGATATTCATCAGTATGGCTATAGGATAGGGCCATTTCAGGTTCCCTCTCCTCAGCTGCCCAAGGAACTAACTAGGGACATCTCCCTGGACACCTGTGAGCCCCTCTAGAGTCAAATCTCTTGCCAACCCTAAGATGGCTCCCTTAATTAGGATATATGCTTCCCTGCATATATCCACCCTTCCTTTTTCCCAATTATCCCATTCCTCCAAGCTCCCCCCCATCCTCCCCTCTCAGTTTTCTCTCCCCATTTCCCCTTACCCCCATCCCAACCCACCCCCAAGTTCCCAATTTTTGCCCGGCAATCTTGTCTACTTCCAATATCCAGGTGGATGACTATATGTTTTTTGGGGGGTTCACCTTCTTATTTAGCTTCTCTAGGAATACAAATTATAGACTCAATGTCCTTTATTTATGGCTAGGAACCAATTATGAGTGAGTACATTTTATGTTCATCTTTTTGGGTCTGGGTTACCTCACTCAGGATAGTGTTTTCTATTTCCACCCATTTGCATGCAAAATTTAAGATGTCATTGTTTTTTACCGCTGAGTAGTACTCTAATATGTATATATTCCATGCTTTCTTCGTCCATTCTTCCATTGAAGGGCATCTAGGTTGTTTCCAGGTTCTGGCTATTACAAATAATGCTGCTATGAACACAGTTGAACAAATGCTTTTGTAATATGATAGGGCATCTCTTGGGTATATTCCCAAGAGTGGTATTGCTGGGTCCAGGGGTAGGTTGATCCCGAATATTCTGAGAAACTGCCACACTGCTTTCCAAAGTGGTTGCACAAGTTTGCATTCCCACCATAATGGATGAGTGTACCCCTTCCTCCAAAACCTCTCCAGCAAAGCTATCATTTTTGTTTTTTATTTTAGCCATTTTGACAGGTGTAAGATGGTATCTTAAAGTTGTTTTGATTTGCATTTCCCTGATTGCTAAGGAGGTTGAGTATGACCTTAAGTGTCTTTTGGCCATTTGAACTTCTTCTGTTGAGAGATCTCTGTTCAGTTCAGTGCTCCATTTTTTAATTGGGTTAATTAGCATTTTAAATTCTAGTTTCTTGAGTTCTTTATCTAATTTGGAGATCAGATCTTTGTCTGTTGTGGGGTTGGTGAAGATCTTCTCCCAGCCAGTAGGTTGCCTTTTTGTCTTAGTGACAGTGTCCTTTGCTTTACAGAAGCTTCTCAGTTTCAGGAGATCCCATTTATTCAATGTTGCCCTTAATGTCTGTGCTGCTGGGGTTATGCGTAGGAACTGATCTCCTGTGCCCATATGTTGTAGAATACTTTCCTCTTTCTCTTCTATCAGGTTCAGTGTGTTCAGATTGATATTGAGATCTTTGATCCATTTGGACTTGAGTTTTGTGCATGGTGATAGATATGGATCTATTTTCATTCTTCTACAGGTTGACATCTAGTTATGCCAGAACCATTTGTTGAAGATGCTTTCTTTCTTCCATTGTATATACTTTTAGCACCTTTATCAAAAATCAGATGTTCATAGGATTGAGGGTTAAAATCTGGGTCTTTTATTCGATTCCATTGGTCGACTTCTGTTTTTATGCCAATACCAAGCTGTTTTCAATACTATAGGTCTGTAATAGAGCTTGAAGTCAGGGATGGTAATGCCTCCAGAAGTTCCTTTATTGTATAAGATTGTTTTGGCTATCCTGCGTATTTTGTTTTTCCATATAAAGTTGATTATTGTCCTCTCAAGATCTGTGAAGAATTTTGATGGGACCTTGATGGGGATTGCATTTAATCTATAAATTGCCTTTGGTAGAATTGCCATTTTTACTATGTTGATCCTCCCAATTCAAGAGCAAGGGAGATCCTTCCATTTTCTGGTATCCTCTTCAATTTCTTTCTTCAAAGACTTAACGTTCTTGTCAAATAGATCGTTCACTTCCTTGGTTAGAGTTACCCCAAGATATTTTATGCTATTTGTGGCTATCATGAAAGGTGATGCTTCTCTGATTTCCCTCTCTGCTTCCTTAACTTTTGTGTATAGGAGGGCAACTGATTTTTTGGAGTTGATCTTGTATCCTGCCACGTTACTAAAGGTGTTTATCTGCTGTAGGAGTTCATTGGTGGAGTTTTTGGGGTCGCTTATGTACACTATCATATCATCTGCAAATAACAAAAGTTTAACTTCTTCCTTTCCAATTCGAGTTCCCTTGATTCCCTTATGTTGTCTTATTGCTATTGCTAGGACTTCAAGCACTATACTGAAGAGGTATGGAAGGAGTGGACAGCCTTGTCGTGTTCCTGATTTTAGTGGGATGGTTTTGAGTTTCTCTCCGTTTAATTTGATGTTAGCTGTCAGCTTGCTGTAAATAGCTTTTATTATATTTAGGTATGACCCTTGCATCCCCAATCTTTCCAAGACCTTTATGATAAAGAGATGTTGAATTTTGTCAAATGCTTTTTTAGCATCTAATGAAATGATCACATGTTTTTTTCTTTCAATTTATTTATATGATGGATTACATTGATAGATTTTTGTATGTTAAACTTGTTGTTCTTCTGGAGAACTACAGTTCCCAGAATTCCCCAGTGCAACACTTCTCCCAGATGCCCCCGCGTTCACCTTTAAAACCGAGAGTGGCCTCAAGCCGCTCTCTCTCTCCGCTTCTCTCTCCTCTCTCTCCCTCTCTCTCGCTCTCTCTCGCTCTCCCCCCTCTTCTCTTTTCAGTCTGTCCTTGTGTGTTGCACACCCCCCACCCTTTCGTGTTCCCCTCTACCACTAAAGAGCACCCACGTGGGAGCTTTTGTGTCTGTTTTGTCTGTCTTGCGTTCGTCTTCACACACCCACCCGCGTGTAATTTTTTAAGAACAAAATTGGTGCCGTCCAACTCGGGGACTTTCCCGTCCTGGGCCTTCCACCTGAGGCCTGGCCTCTGGGCCTTTGGCGCGCCTCCTGGAATGCCGGATCTCCTTCCCGGGACCGAAGTCTGCAACCGGGACCTGCCTACGACCACCTCCATCTCCAACCGACACCAACTAATTCGTGAGTTTACCCCCACCGGCTACTGGCTCTCTCTCTCTGACCCACCTAGGGAATGCCTGGCCAGCTTTCTCTGGCGTGTTCTGAGTTGAATTGCCTACCCCCTCCCACCCTTGGTTAACTGTACTTCTGCCTGCGAGTCAGGGCTTGGTGTCCTCCACTTTCCCGCCAGGATTTGGTGTTCCTGGCCCCTTCTGCTCCTTTTTTCCTCCTCTTTCTTTCTTTCTTTCTTTCTTTCTTTCTTTCTTTCTTTCTTTCTTTCTTTCTTTCTTTCTTTCACGTGTGGGCCCGTTATGGAACGGGCACCTCTTCTCAGCTGAACGGTCAGCCCCAAAAGGCTTAATCTTCCCCTCCTAGCCGGGATTTTCCCGTCGGTCGCTAGGCTCGGGCGATTTTGCCTATAGCGCGGCCTCCCGAGTTTTCAGGGACGCCTGGGCTCGAGAAGTTTCGTTCGCGGCACTCCTCTGTGTCTTTTTGCAAGCGGATTTACCGGTTAACCATGGGAAATAAAAGTTCCAAGCCGATTTCACCTAACTCCCCCCTCAGTCAACTCTCGGAATCTCTAAAGCCTCATGCTTTGATTCCCTTCATCAAGCTAAAGACGCTGGTGCGTCTCTGTTCCAAAACCTGGCCCCATTATAAGCTGGAAGACGGTTTCCGCTGGCCCCCCCAGGGCTCATTTGACCTCGATATTTTACGGGAGCTAGCTAATTTTTGTCACCGGGCTGCAAAATGGAAGGAAATGACGTACATAATGGCACTCTTTTACATGGCTCTGAAAACTGATCCGTCTACAACTTCCCAATGTTCTCCCGCTCATATGTTTCTAGCTATGTCTGCCTCACAGGAACCTTCTGTTCCAGCCATGACAATGGATCCGGCAGATGAGCCTCCGCCCCTCCGGCCTCGAGGGACCACCCCCTCCCACCCCGTCCGGTCTTGCGACACCGTAACCACTTCTCTTCCTCCAACAGGTTCCGGATACCGGAAGGGCTCACCTAAACCTTCCACCTCCCCCCGTGACGCCTCTAACCGTTCCACCCCCAGGTCTCTCTCCTGTTCCCCACCGCATAAACATTTCTCTAGATCCAGGTCTCTTTCTCCGAGACGTTCCCACTCTCGCTGGAGTTCTGGCTCCCCATCCAGCCTTTCTGATACACCTCCAGATTCTTCCCAGACTGGGCGGCGCAAACAATTAACATCTATACAATATTATTTAATAACTTACTCCCCGAGGAGCGCAGATGGGTCTGGGAGCAGGGGAGACAGTACGCTGATGAGGTACACCAAACCCAGACCTCCCACCCCCTGGGGTGGAGGCAGTGCCAGACCAGGAGCCCCACTGGGACTACAACTCGCCAGGGGGAATTCTGGCTAGGGACCGGTTCATAACCTGTCTCATGGTGGACTTCGCAAAGCTGCACTGAAACTGGTAAACTATTCTAAGCTTGCAGAACTTTACCAGGATACTAAGGAAAATCCTTCTGCATTTCTTGACCGACTAACCAAAGCTATGTTACAGTTCACCAATATGGATCCAGAATCTACCGAGGGCAGACAGTTCCTGATGTCCCATTTTATCAACTAGTCCTACCCAGACATCAGTGCAAAACTTAGGCGTGTGGAGAAGGGTCCCCTCACTCCACCAGCAGAGCTCCTGGAGATGGCTTTCAAGATTTACCACACAAGGAACGAAAAAGCCAGAAATCGCTGCCACGTAATTGCTGCGCCCGCCCGACCAGCTGAGGCAATGGACTCCACCGCCCGCCCTGTCCGCGCTGCCCCCCTGCCCCCGCGTGAGCCGCCCGGCCCATGTTTCAAATGCGCTTACCTGTCAAAGAAGATGGACCTCACCATCCGTGGCTGGGCGCCTTGCATACGTGCTTTGGCAGCTGCTGAACTTCTTATTCGGAAACAACCGAGCTGACAGAGCAGCTAAGATGGCAGCACTCCAGAATACAGGCCTGTCTCAACTACCTCAGAGGATATTTACAACACAGACCCCAGCCTCACAGACACCCCCTAACACCCAACAGATCCTGTCCTACCTACATCAGCTTTTTCTACCCAATGAAAAGGCCCTACTTCATTTTGTAAAAACACATATCAAACCCACACCTGAGGACATCAGGTTCCTAAAAGCCATCACTGCCTCCTGTCAGATCTGCCAAAAGTCAGATCCCAGGACCAAATATCGCAGTTTCCCTTTTCCTACCCACCAAGCCAGGGGCTCCCTTCCAGGAACTGACTGGCAACTGGATTTCACTCATATGCCCACGGTAAGGAAAATTAAATATCTCTTGTTTTTGGTGGACACAATGTCTGGATGGGTTGAAGCCTTCCCCACCTCTAACAAGAGAGCCCAGACAGTCTCTGATGTTCTTCTCCGAGAGATTCCCTGGTTTGGACTCCCAACCTCTCTTCAGTCAGATAACGGCCCAGAGTTCACTTCACAGATTACCCAAAATTTATCAAAAGCATTTGGGATTTCATGGAATTTCCACATACCATATCACCCTCAGTCTTCAGGTAAGGTAGAACGGACTAACCGTTCTCTAAAGGAAGTTCTCATCAAGATGTCACAGGAACTCCACCTCGATTGGGTAAGACTTCTGCCCCTCGCTCTTCTCAGGCTTTGGGCTCTCCCAAAGGGCCCCCTTTTCATTTCACCTTTGGAACTCATGTATGGGCGGCCGGTTTTGACCCCTGGCCTCTCACCAGGAACCTCTCCCCTCCCTGATCACTTGCTCACTCCCCTCCTTTTCCACTTACGCTCACTTCTGTGGGACTTCGCTGATCACTCTCTACCTCAGCCTTGTACTGATGCATGTCTACCACCGATTAACATAGGGGACAACGTACTCCTCTCACCCCCGTCAACGCCTCCCACCCCTTTCCCCCAAGTGGCAGGGTCCTTTCAGAGTAATTCTAACCCCCACAGCTGCCAAGCTCAAAGGAATCCCTCATTGGATCCACCTGTCACATCTTAAACCATTTGTCTCCACAGCTCAAGATAATCCGTCATATACAGTAACCCAGACAGGGCCTTGCTCCCTTAAGTTCCAAAAGAAGCCAGACTCGACCCCCTCTACTCCAGTCTGAGGAAAAACAGTGGCCCCATCCGTCACTCAATCTTTCCCCATCCACCACTCAATCTTTCCCCATCCGCCACTCAATCTTTCTGTGTTAATACACCATTCTTTTAACTCCTAAATAACCATCCAGTTGTCATTACAGATCATCAAATACAAAGTCAAGGGCTCAGGTGGTAAGCAGATTTTTAACAAAGCTACTTGATAGAACAGGTCCGTCATCGAACTACAGCAGTAACTCTTTTAAGACACTTTCTTTAAGCTCCAGGATGCCAGCCCGCCCCACCTAAGCAGATAAAACACAAACGGATCGTTAACGGAATAAGTATCATTTAATTTTTCTTATCATCCTTAACCCCAGACCTCTTAAAAAACTCTTCCCCCACCCCTATCCTCAAATTTCCCCTCAAATCTTCCAGACCTCCTCTCCCCTTCAATTTTTTCCTTTTTTCTCTACTAATGCTGCTTTTGCCTTCCAGCATCTTAACGATGACCTAACTACTCAGGAAAAGCCAGACAAATGTGACTTCTTCAATCAACCATCTCAGGACGCCAGCGGACCGGACAGAACCAACAGAAACCAACTATCTCGAAATGCCAGCGGCCAGGACAGAACCACCAGCAGGACATGTCAAGATCATCGGACACCCCCTGGACCCCTCAACGCCCAAAGCCAGCAGGAAGCAGTCATGAGAGACCGGGCTACGCCCCTATTCCCTACCCTTTAAGGCCCCCCTCCAATTTTTTTTAATAATACCAAAAGGGTGAAATGTTGTTCTTCTGGAGAACTACAGTTCCCAGAATTCCCCAGCGTGACACTTCTCCCAGACGCCCCCTCGTTCACCTTTAAAACCGAGAGTGGCCTCAAGCCGCTCTCTCTCTCTCCAGCTCTCTCTCCCTCTCTCTCCCTCTCTCTCGCTCTCCCCCCCTCTTCTCTTTTCGGTCTGTCCTTGTGTGTCGCTCACCCCCCAAGTTTTCGTGTTCCCCTCCCCCACTAAAGAGCGCCCATGTGGGAGCTTTTGTGTCTGTTTTGTCTGTCTTGCATTCGTCTCCACACACCCACCCGCGCGTAATTTTTTAAGAACAAAAGAACTAGCCCTACATTTTTAACTGAGGCAATACTATTGGGTCATTATCAGAATTATCTTGCTACCAGAATCCTAATTTCATGATGATAGTTTATGGGTATTTGTACTTCATCTTTTGAGACTTTTTATCCATTCTTTTGAAGTTTAAGCAACATGTTTTGATTATCATCACCACATCCCTAACTCCTACCAGGTCCAACTCTCTCCCCTTTATGTTCTGTTTCTTCTTTACTTGTTGTTTCTGTTGTTTGGTTGTCTGCTTGCTTGGTTAATTTGGGGACTGAAAAATTTGGTTTGGTTTGGTTGTTTGTTGTTTTTGTTGTTTATGTGGTTGCCTTGTCTGTTTTTTTTTTTTAGTATGGGGGATAGTAGTGTACATATATGTGTTTATGAAATACAGGCTGACTACTGATCCCAATACAGAGAAGCCAAGGCCAATTGCATTCTTCAGAGAATAGCAACATCTCCTGGTCCAATGTCTGGGTTCTGGTTTCCCATCTGTAGTTTATTGGGGTTGATAATGTTTACTTCTGTTTAGATGACATAGAAATGAAGGCAGAAAGGTGGGACCATGGGAAGGGAAAGGACTTCCTCATTTTGGAGTCTGCTTGGAGCCTCTTCCTATCTCATAATTGTAGCTTCAGTACAATTAACTTTTGACATGAATATTACTATCAAAAATATGACTCCTCTCATATATAGGTATTTTATGTTAAAGTAGCAGTGAGTTTGGTTAACACCTGAACATATATGATTTTGAATACAGCATCATCCATTTTTCAGACAACTTTTAAAAATATTTCATACTAGGATATGTCTGAACACAAACTTCCCACAGCAGCAGAGATGCTGGATGTTGCTCTGTTGGCGATGGACTGGAACATGTGACTAAGTGGGTAAGGAACTTCTCTTTCAATTCTGGCTCAACAGATCCAAAGGTCAATGTATGTCTCTCTCAGGGTCCTCATTGTAGCCTTTCTTATAGAATGCCGGCCCATCAGCCCAGCAATGGAACCAGCATTGGCCATCCTCCCTTGTTACTAAGCTTAGCTTTTTTACAATGGTTAATGATTAACCCCTTTTAAGGGGAGCTTTGGATTAGGGAAGGTGGATGTCAGTCTCACTTGGAAGTCCGGCTGGAAAGTAGGCTATGACTGATTGTGAAGACTTTCATCATTAGATACAATGGACTTTTCACTGCATTGCCTTCTCCATCTTTTCATGTTTCCCGTCTTTGTACAGGAATTAGGTAACTCTATTTTTTTTTTTTTGGTTTCTGTGTTAAATACACACTAGGTTACAGGACATTTACTTTTATGCCAAGAGGTAACAAGAAATGTATGATAACTTTTGTGTGTTAATCATACACCTATATAATTGCACAGCTAGCAAATTATTTAATATTAGCATATTTGAAACAATGAATACAAAATGGGATAAAGGTGAGAATAAAAGCAAACATACTGCTTCTGAGGTATGTACAACTTGCTCAAACTATAATTTCCTGCATGTCTGTTTCATGTAATAAAAATTGCAGACCAGCTGGATGCAAATGATCTCTTCAAAAATCTGTCATTTTCTTTTAATTGTGCCTCTATTTACAGTCAAATAGCACATACACCTTTTAATGTTGAGACTGACTTCTTTTGAGTCTCTTCATGGCCATAAAGACTTTTTTATTATGTGGGCAAGGCTATATGTAATTTGTTTCGTGTCTTTGTCTATCACTATAAGCTAGTCTAATTTAAGAATCATGAAATAGCTCTGGCTATTAAGGAAAAGAGAACCTGGGAGCAAATGATGATGAGGGGCAAAGCAGAATAGGGGCTGTGGTGGAATCAGTGCTGGGCAGCTTGGTTGTTACTTTTTTTGTGTTTTTCTACTTTAGGTTTTCACATGTAGTGTTCAGTCCTTCCTGGAAGGCAGGAACCAACCTACCTGTGGAAACGAAAATGTTTGCAGTAACTTTTAACTGTTAGAGAACATTTTTTTTTCAACACCGTGAGTCTGGTAATATTGTAATGTCAAGCCTATTTCTGAAATGGAAATGCTGAGGTGCAGGAAAGGGAAATATTGCTGGAAGACCACAGTCCTGCAAATCATCCAGGTGAAGCATTGGCACAGAACTGACTGATGAACATAACTGTAAGCTTGCCTTATGTCTTGAATGGTTCCTGATGCTCTTGTGTACTTCAGATTTACCACATTTATTTGTAAAAATAATTAATACAAAGTTGCTTGTAATTTGATCATAAATATAAAATGAGTGACATGCTTATGATACCCTATAAGTAAAATGGATCAAGGTATGAGGCTGGGTTTTTAACCTTTGTATTTAAATAAAGCAAACACTGGGAAAAATGGGCAGTATTCACAGCAGTTTTCAGAATATTTTCCTTTTTCTCTCTGTATCCTAGTTCCCCACACTGTGGGTTTATTTTATCTGTTTTCAACATAAAAACATAAAGGACCATTTAGCATCTATTCATTTACTTCTGGTTTCTTTAATTTATTGATAGATTTAATCACATTTTGAGAGTAAATATAGCTCATTAAATCTCTTCGTTTCACAAATTCCTTTGTGTAAGACTATAGTTTATTCATATAATCTCTTCTTTTTAATAAAATGTTATTATCTGAGAACTTCATATAACCTATTTTGATCATATTTACCCACCTATTCTTACTCTTTCCAGATCCATCCTCACCTCACCATGCCAAATTCATGTCCTTTAAAAAAAATAATCAGAATGTAAATTATCCTGTTCCTTTGCCATTGTGTCATGAGGAGGGATTATATGAGCACAGGGTGGAGTGGTGTCAAGATCATGACGGGGAAAACCATAGAGACAGATGACTGGAACTTGCAGGAACTCATGGGCTCTAGACCAACAGGTGGGGATCCTGCATGGGACCCCCGAACCAGGCCTTCTGCACTTGGGCAACAGTTTTGCAGCCATGTCTATTTTTGGACCACCTAGCAGTGGGTACAGGATCTATCCCTAGTTTATAAGCTGGCCTTTTGAAGACTATTCCATAGTGGGATACCTTGCTCACAGCCGTGATGCTGCAGGCGGGTGGGGTGGGTGCTTGATCCTGCCTCAACTGAATGTGCAAGGCTTTGCTGGCTTCCCAGGGGAGGCCTTATGTTTTCTGAGGAGTGGTAAGGGAAGGTTGGGGGAAGTGGGAAAGGGAGAGGAGAGAAGGGGGGGAACTGTGGTTGGTAAGTAAAATGAGTAAAAAAATAAAATATAATATAAGAAAGAAATATATTCTTGATTTGGGTTTTGATCATGAAAAATAACGTTCCTATAAATATCTTCGTTAATATTTTTGAAGAACATATGCATGCACTACTATTAGGCATATGCTAGGAGTAGACTTACTGCTTATAGAGTTTATGTTCATAGATAAGATAATCGCACTATGTATACAAAAACACATCTGGTGTATATGTGGTCCTCAGTTTATCTTCTATTTCCTTGAACACCTTAAGCACACAACTATTCATCTAGGTGTGGAATAATACATACTTTCAGTTTCCTATGTTCATATATACATTATCATTAAATACAAATTTGGTCATATGTATGTATGTATATATATATATATATATATATATGCTTTATCTTATGTTAGTTAATTCATAATTCTTGATTTTTACCCCTAATAAATATTTATTAGGAAATATGTACCAGAAATCATATTAGAAACTAGATACTCAATGTTGAAGAATATGCTGTAGTTCACTGCACCCTCCTAGTTCTGAGGATCCATTGCAGGGCTTGAATGTGTCACGCAATCATTAAATCACCAGTAGTGTACATAGAATCTCCAGCTATATTCCTTTTTATTAAGATACAATCTCACTATGTACCATAGGCTGGTCTTAATGCATGATGTTCCTTCCTCAGTTAGCAGTGTGTTATTTTCCATTGTGTAGAAGAGGCAAATAAAATGGTAATCATGAGGAAGAGCGACAGGTGGTATTTGAATACTCCACTGTAATAAGGAAATAAATATCATAACACTGGCTCTCATTTTCAGAGTCTTCACAGAGGATGAAGCCTAAGGATTAGGAGACAGCTGTTTCCTAGGAGAAAACAGTTTTTATAAGTCCCAGTTTATTGACTGGGGAAAACAGTATCGTCTTCATGTCTATTAATGGGATTTAAAATGTTAAAACTGTGTTTATTTAAAATATAATAAGATACTGTAAAAGTAAACCCCAGAAACTATTGATTTTTGTACATCTAAGCTCTGGGACAGTGAGTTTCTGGCCATGAACCCGTGGACAATATTTTCTCTGTTTTCAAGAGGAAGAACTCCAGCTAATGGCTTAGACTGCATTGTAAAAGAATACAACCAAGACTGGCAGGGAGAGCAGCTTATTCTCTTTGGGACAAATGGGGAAGATGGTTTCAGAAACAGTAGTAGAGTGTGTATTTTTTCAAATACACAAATTTACTGACATTCTTTAGTGACGTTATTGTGGAATTGAGTTTTGTGTTTTGTATCTTGTTTTGTATTTGTCAGTGTTCTCTAGAGGAACACTGTAGGAGGAATACCTGTATATTCTAATTTGTGGCTAGCTGAGATTCAAAGAAACTGTCACAGTATCCTAAGAAAATATTTGGGGAGAAATTTTGAAATGCTTTCATAATCGAGGCTGTATTTTGTCATGTGAGAGACCACTCTATATTCCAAATCACATAAAGACTTTGTGAAGATATTTAGGGTCCTATGAGAAGGAACAAACAGAGAAGACAAAGGGGAGATCTGCAAGAGTAAATGCAGAGGAATAGCCATTACATAGTCCTCATGGCTGTAGTGAGAAAGACGTCCAGCCTTACACAGCCCTGTAGTTGTTTTGTTTTATTTTTTATTTTGTTACTCTTTGCTCTTTGGGTGACCGGACACCCCAATTCCAAATAAATACACAGAGGCTTATTTTTTCCTATCAGTGCCCTGTCTTAGCTTGGCTTGTTTCTAGCCAGCTTTTCTTAAATTATCCCTTCTTCGTTGTATATACCAACTACAGTTCCCCCTCCCTCCCCTTCTTCTGCCCCCTATTTTCCCCATTCCTACCCCCACATCCACTTGTCAGGGTCTTCCTTGGGGTGTCAACAAAATCTGACATACCACAAAGTCCCTCCCCTCATATCAAGGCTGAGCAAGGTCTCACCATAGGGGAATGGGCTCCAAAAACCAGTTTATACACCTGGAATAAGTACTGGTCATACTGCCAGAACCTCCCACCCCAACAGATCAAACCACATAACTGTCACCCACATTCAGAGGGTCTAGTTCAGCCTCATGCAGACTACCCAGCAATCAGTCTGGAGTCTGTGAGCTTCCTCTAGCTGGGGTCAGCTGTCTCTGTGGTTTTCCCTATCATGGTCTTGACTCATGATCTTTGCTCATCTCATCACTCTTTCTTCTCTTCAACTGAACTCCACAAGCTCAGCCCAGTGTTTGGCTGTGGGTCACTGCATCTGCATGCATCAGTTACTGGATGTAGGTTCTAGGATGACAATTAGAGTAGTTGCTAATCTGATTATCGGGAAAGCCTATTCAGGTACCTTCTCCTCTACTACTAGGATTCTTAGCTGGAGTCATCTTTGTGGATTCCTTGGAAATTCCCTAACCCCATAATGACTCTGTCTGTCAAGATATCTCTTCCATTGCTCTTCCCCTTCATCAACTCAGGCTTCTTGATTCCTCATGTTCTCATCTCCAATTTCATCCCTCTTACTCCCCTGTCTAGTTTACCCAGGAGATCTTAACTATTTCCCTTTCCTGAGGCCCTCCTTGTTTATTCCATTTAGGGTTTTCCTTTTCTATCTAGGTTCTCTGGGGTTGTGGATTGCAGCCTGGTTATGCTTTGCTTTATGTCTAATATCCATGTATGAGTGAATACAGTGTTTGTCTTTCTGGTTCTGGGTTACCTCACTGAGGATTTTTTTTGTCCCATCCTTTTGCAGGCAAATTTCAATATGTCATTGCTTTTTTCCATTGAGTAATACTCCATTGTGTAAAGATACTATATTTTCTTTATTCAGTCTTTGTTTAAGGGGCACCTAGATTGTTTCCAAGTCCTGGCTATTATGAATAATTCTGTTATAAACATAGCTGAGCAAATGTTCTTGTGGTGTAATTGTGCATCCTTTGGGTATATGCCCAAGAGTGCTATTGTTGGGCCTTGAGGTAGATTGATTCCCAGTTTTCTAAGAAATGTTCATACTGATATCCGAAATTGCTGTAAATGTTTGTTCTCCCACTAGCAATAGAGGAGTGTTCCTCTTACTCTGCATCCTCTCCAGCATTAACTGTCATTAGTGTTTTTGATTTTTTTGTCATTCTGATAGGTATAGATGGTATCTCAGAGTCATTTTGATTTGAATTTTGCAGTGACATTTCAATTGTAGTAAAGACTGCCTGAAGATCTGAGTAAAACAGCCCCACTGGTCAGCTGTACAGACCAGATGTAACACACACCTTTAATTCCAGTAGGTACAATAACACACATCTTTAATCCCAGTATCCACTCTAGCTGCAATAGAAAGTGGGTCGTGCAATCCTTTAATGATGGTGGTGCATGATTTATAATCCTAGAGAGGATTACAAAATGGGAAGAAGCAGCTGCAATGGACAGTCTCATTCTGAGATACCTGGAGGCAGAATTTCAGACTGAGGTCGAGGTAAGAGCCAGTGACAGGCTGTTTTGCTTATTGGGTCTTCAGATTGAACCCCAGTTATTTCTGATCATGAGTTTTTATTAGTCATGCTTTAGCATTTTCCTGATGGCTAAGAATGTTGAGCAATTCTTTATTGAAAATTTTGTTTAGATCTGTACCTCATCTTTTAATTAGATTTTTTTGTATTTTGGTCTCTAGATTCTAGAGTTCTTTATTTATTTTGGGGATCATTCCTCTGTCTGATGTGGGGTTGGTAAAGATCTTCTCCCATTCACTAGGCTGCCATTTTGTCTTATTGACTGTGTCCTTTGCTTTACAGAAGCTTCTCAGTTTCAGGAGGCCCCATTTATTTATTGTTGTTTTCAGTGTCTATGCTACTGGTATCATATTTAGAAAGTGGTCTCTTGTGTTCCTGAATTCAAACTCACTTAGTTCTTTCTCTTCAGTCACGTTCAGTGTAACTAGATTTGTTGTGTCTGAGTCCTAGGACCCCCAAGAAGATCAGCACAGAGCCATACTTCCAAATGCGAAAGCAAGGTTTCATTTATTAAGTACGGCCTAGCACGGGTCCTCTGCCTCACAATCAGACACAGCAGATGGAAGGAGAAGGTCCCCGTCTACTATTGTAAGGTGTTAATAAACACAAAACAGTGACAAGATTACAGTCTCAAAATACAAAATTACATATCCTGTATCATGATTGGGTAAAGCTCAACTGTTAGTTCCTAATAGGCTATTATTATCTAATGGAGATAGCAACAGCCTCCCTGGTTACGTCTTTCAGACATCTGCTGACCCTTTGCTAACCACAAGGACTGTTTGTAATATTATCAAGCTGGTAGGGGAAGTTGAGTGGTCAAGATTCTCTGTATTACTACAGGTGGGGGAATGGATTGCAGTCAGCAACTTTGTGTAATTTAGTTTCCCCATTAGCTAATACTTCCCCTAAAGAGGGATCCTGCGGCCTTCAGTTTATCCTGGGGGCTGAGGTGTGGTTCAAGGCCCCAAAAGGGCCCAGCACAGGAATACATTCTTTTCCTGCTTTCCAAATTTATGCTGAAGTCTTTGATCCATTTTGCCTTGAGTTTTATCCATGGCGATAGATATTGATCATCCAGTTATACCAGCACCATTTATTTATTTATAAGTTGAGGTACACTGATTTTTGTATGTGGAACCATCCCTACATTTCTGGGAAGAAGC
Organism: Microtus agrestis; assembly: GCA_902806775.1. Lineage (NCBI taxonomy): Eukaryota > Metazoa > Chordata > Mammalia > Rodentia > Cricetidae > Microtus > Microtus agrestis. Next base: position 229,184 of record CADCXT010002603.1, on the reverse strand, counting down.
CTACTTGGCCATGATGAATGATTTTTCTGATGTGTTCTTGGATTTGGTTTGCCAGGATTTTATTGAGTATTTATGTGTCAATGTTCATGAGGGAAATTGATCTGTAACTCTTTTTCTTAGTTGAATCTTTGTGTGGTTTGGGGAATTGGTAACTGCATTCTCACAAAATGAATGAATGCCCCATTGGTTTGTGTGGAACAATTTGAGGAATATTGGTATTAGATCTTCTTTGAAATTATTATAGAATTCTATGCTGAAACCATCCATCCCTGGGGCTTTTTTATGATTGTGGGATTTTGATGATTGCTTCTATTTTCTTGGGTGTTATTGTTCTATTTAAATTGTTTATTTGATCTTGATTTGATTTTGGTATGTTGTACCCATCTGGAAAACTGTCCATTTCTTATACATTTTACAAGTTTGTGTAGTACATGTTTTTAAAGTATGACCTAATGATTCTCTGGATTTCCTCACTGTCTGTTGTTATATCTCCCATTACATTTCTGACTTTATTAATTTGCCTTTTCTCTCTGCCTTTTGGTTAGTTTGTATAAGGGTTTTTCTATCTTGTTGATTTCCTCAAAGAACCAACTCTTTGTTTCTTGATTCTTTGCCTTATTCTCTTTGTTTCTGTTTTATTGATTTCAGTCCTCAATTTGATTTTTTTCCTGGTGTCTACCCCTCCTAGACAAGATTTATTCTTTCTGTTCTAGAGCTTTCATGTGTGCTATTAAGTTGCTAGTGTGAGATTTCTCCATGTTCTTTACATAGGCACTCAGTGCTATGAACTTTTCTCTTAGCACTGCTTTCACAGTATCCCATAAGTTTGGGAATGTTGTGCTTTCATTTTCTTTGAATTCTAGAAAGTCTTTAATTTCTTTATTTCTTCCTTAATCCAGTGATGATTCAGTTGAGCATTGTTCAATTTCCATGAGTTTGTAGGCTTTCTGCAATTAGTGTTGTTGTTGAACTCTAACTTTAAGCCATGGTGATCCTATAAAATACAGAGAGTTATTCCAATTTTTTTATATCTGCTGAGATTTGCTTTGTTACAAAGTATGTGGTCGATTTTACTGAAGGTTTCATGAGGTGCCGAGAAGGTGTTTTGGTAGAATGTTCTATAGATGTCTGTTAAGTACATATAAGTACATCTGTTATTTTCCTTATTTTTCTGTTAAGTTTCTGTCTGGCAGATCTATCTGTTGCTAAGACTGGGGTGTTGAAGTCTTTCACTACTAGTATGTGGGGTTTGGTATGTGCTTTAAGATTAATAATTTTTTACAATGTGGGTGCTCTTGTATTTGGTGCATAAATGTTCAGAACTGAGACTTTATCTTGATGGATTTTCCCTGTGATGAATATGAAATGTCCTTCTTTGTCTCTTTTGATTAATTTTACTCTGAAGTCTATTTTCTTAGATATTAGGATAGCTTCACCTGCTTGTTTCTTAGGTTCATTTGATAGGAAAAACTTCCCAAACCTTTACTCTGAGGTAATGTTTGCCTTTGTGGTTGTGATGTGTTTCTTGTATGTAGCAGATGGATGGGTCCGGGTTTTGTACCATTCTCTTAGTGTGTGTCTTTTTATAGGTGAATTGTATTCATTGATAATAGGAGATATTAATGATGAGTGATTGTTAATTTCTGTTATATTTGGTTTTATTGGTGGTGGTGGTAAAAAAAAAAACACTTTTGCTTGTGTTTTTGTGGGACTTCCTTGAGTTGCAGTTTTCCTTCTAGTACTTCTAGGGCTGAATTTGTGGATAGATGTTATTTATATCTGGTTTTGTCATGGAATATCTTGTTTTCTCTTCCTATGGTAATTGAAAGTTTTGCTGGGTATAGGAATTTGGGCTGGCATTCTTAGTGTATGCAGAATGTCCAGGACATTCTGACTTCTGAGTTTCCATTGAGAACACGCGTGTAATTCTGATTGGTCGCCTTTATATGTTGCTTGGCCTTTTTTCTTTATTTAATATTCTTTGTTTATTCTGTATGTGTAGTGTTTTGATTATTATATGAGGTGATGTTTTTAATATTGGTGGTGTCTATTTTGGTGTTCTGTAAGCTTCTTTTACCTTCATTTGCATATCATTCTTCTTTAGATTGGGAAAGTTTTCTTCTATGGTTGTTGAATATATTTTCTGTGTCTTTGAACTGGAATTCTTCTCCTTCTTGTATCGTTATTATTCTTAAGTTTGGTCTTATCATGATGTCCCAGATTTCTTGGATGTTTTGTGTTAAAAGTTTTTTGAGTTTAACATTTTTTGACTGATGAATCTATTTCTCTATCATATCTTCAACTCCTAAGATTCTCTCTTTCAACTCTTACATTATGTTAATTATGCTTGCATCTATAGTTCCTGTTCATTTAGCCAGATTTTCAGTTTCCTGAATTCTCTTAGCTTGTATTTTCTTTATTGTATGTATTTCAATTTTCAGTTCTTGGACTATTTTCTTCACTTGTTTGATTTTTCTTTCTTGGTTTTGCTGGCTTTCTTTAAGGATGTTTATTGACTTCTTCTTGTTCTTTTTTGTTGTTGTTTGTCTTATCCTCCATTTCTTTAAGGGAAATTTTTATTTCCTTTTAAAAGCTTCTATCATCTTCATAAGGTTGTTTTTAAGGTTGTTTCTTCTGTTTCATTTGCATTTGGGTGTTTGGGGCTTGCTGTTGTAGAATCACTCATTTCTGGTGGTGCCATATTGCTCTTTATGTTGTTGAACGTATTCTTACACTGCTGTCTACCAATCTCTTCCTCTAATAGGTGCAAGTGGGGCCTGTAGCTCCAGCGGTCACTCTTCCTCCAATCAGTGAAGGTGGAGTCTGTGGCCCCTGTGGTCATTCTTCCTCTAGATGCAGGTAGGACTAGCCTTTGGAGGGTAGGGCCTAGAAAGCAGGTATGCTCAGCCAGGAGCTCAGACTCTCCTTTCTTCCTCCATATGTAGTGGGTATGTGGGTCCTGTGGTTGTTGAGGTGACAGGAACATGGTTGGGTGGAAGGATGGAGAAGATGCTGCTGCCTGGTCATTGGGCATGTGGTAGATAGGGGTTGATCACAGGATGTGCCCCTGGGCGCTAGTGTCTAGAGAGCAGTGCTCTCCAGGTATAGTTGTCAGCATCTCTGTACACCTTTGCTTACTTCTTACTCTGGCTTGCTGTGTAGCTGGGTGGTTGGCCCCTGGTGTCTTCTTTCTTCTTCCTTTTCTTGATCCTCGATTTTCTTTCCAGATTTTGCCTATTTATTCTCTCTGCCTATCAGCCCTGCCCATTGTTCTCCTGCCTAACTATTGGCCATTCAGCTCATTATTAGGCCAATCATGTGTTTTAGACAGGCAAAGTAACAAAGCAACAGAGTTAAACATATGAACATAAAGAATGCAACCCATTTTTGCATCATTAAACTAATGTTCCACAGCATAAACAAATGTAACACATCTTCAGCTAATACTCTATAACACAGCTCCAAAGAACAGGGATCATGGAAGTGAATTATCTCCACAAATTAACAATGTAAATCCATTTTAGCTAGTGGTTAAAGAAACTGTGAAAACATTTTAAAACTGATAAAAATATTATAAAGTTTTAATGAAATAAAAGTTAAGATTATTTTTAACTAAATATTTAGATGGAAATTATAAAGAGTGAACAAATATATTAAAGATAGAATTAGATTATTAAATAAAATAACTTCTATATATTTACACTTATAGGAAGATTATATTAATTGTGTGGGTTTCATAGATGATTATCTCCTGAGTGGACCATGTAGTTTGACTGCATTCACTTCCCATCATCTCTCCTTTCATTCTCTTCCCCTATTATCCTTCGTCTTTTCACTATTACCCTTCCTTTCCACAGAATCTTGCTTTCATGTCACATATGAAATACATACATATAGTTTATGCGTCTATACAAAGCTAGGATCTACAAATGAGAGAAAAGTTGATGTTTATCTTTCTAAGGCTGGCTTATTTTACTCATATGTTGATGACCTGTTGCAAATTCATTATTGCGTTACTTATTTTTAAGGTCTTATTTAATGGCTTATTCTTTATAGCCAAATAAGACTTCATTTTACATATATTACACATTTTCCTGATCCATTCACTGTCAATGGATATCTAGACTGATTCTATAGGTTGGTTTGCTAATGATGCTATAATGCATGTGGATTGCAAGTATCTCTGTGGGACATTACCTTAGAATCCTTTCTGTGGTGAGGTGCACTGTGGATGTGCTAGCTTTCAGTTCACCAACAGCACCTAAGGATACCCCTTTCGTTGCAAAATTGCTGCATTTGCTGTCATTCCAAATAAGGTGAGATAGAATATCAGTGTAGCTTTAATTTTCACTTCTTTCATGGCTACGGATGTTAAGCATTATTTTTCATGTATTTATGGGTATTTGTACTTCATCTTTTAAGACTTTATTAGTTCTTTTGAAATTAACACAACATGATTTGATCATAATCACTCCATCCCTTACTTCCTAACAGATCCAGCCCTCCTCCCTACTCATTCTTTGTGTTCTATTTTTGTTGCTATTGTTTGGGTGTTGGGTTGTTGTTATTGCTTTGTTGTTTGGTTGATTTGGGTGTTGAAAATTTTATGTTTGGTTGCTTTTGTGGTTTGCTGGTTGCCTGTTATTGATTATTGAGGAGCATAGTGTGAATATATACATTTATGAAATGCAGGATTATTATTAATACCAACACTGAGAAGACAGGGCAATTGAGTTCTTCAGAAAATAGCATTATTTCCTGGCTTAAGGTCTGGCTTCTTACTCGCCATCAATAGTTTACCCAGGAAATGATATTTGTTTTGTTTATATAAAATAGAAGAGTAGGAAGAATGCCGTCATATGGGAATCAAAAGGATTTCCTCATCCTGGAGTGTGGAGTCTCTCCAGCACAAAATGAAGAGTTCCTGAACAATCTGTCAACATAAAGATAGGATTTCTCTCATTTTTAGATACTTGCTATTAAAATAGCAATGAATAAGACTTAAGACCCCCAAATATATTACTTTAAGTAGGTTTTATCCCCCTTTTCTGAACAGTTTCTGGGAATCTCAGACAAGATTAACTTTTGAAAATCATTCCTACCAGGATGTGTGAGCACAAACTTCCCATAGGAGGGGAGGTGCTGGGAGTTTCCCTGCTTGGATGAGAGTGGGTCATGTGCACAAGGAGAAAAGGGGATGGCTTCCTTCAATATAGCCTCAATAGAAACAAGTGTAATAGAAACCGTAGATCACACATGTCCCAGCCATATGAACAAATATTTGTCTTCTCTATGACAAATATCAATAGAGATTTCCTTTAACCTATTAAGCTATTTTCAGCACTCATATCTATCTTCCTGCCTCCCTGGGTTCAATTATATGTCGCAAAGTAACTATCCTGTAACTTCATTAAGCTTATAAGGAACCCATAAAATATATGGCTTCAAAACCCACCCAAATCCTAGATACAGGACTATTGTAAGAATGATGAAATGTGATGCTCCTTTGAGAAGTCTGTACCCACACTTAGGTATGTCTTACTGTCTGCCCTTTTTAAGAAACTTACACTCATGCTCTAAGGACTGTCTTTTCTTTTATGTATGAAATATATATATATATATATATATATATATATTCTGAAAACATATTAACTCTAACTATGCTTTATAGGAATTTTTGGAGGATGTTCCCTTTTTCCTTTCCTTTTCTTTTCTTTTTCTTCTTTCTTTTTTCTTCCTTTGAAGCCAAGAACAACAGTTTTGCTGAGATAATATCTATTGAAGATTAGGGGTTTCCTCAGTTTCCTGTGAGTGATAAGTTGAGCTGTGTTCATTTTCTTGCTCCTTGCCACTAACTTTTAAGGCAGAACACTTCAGGGAAGACAGTAATAATTAGGTCAGTAATGAGTGTACAACAAGAATGGGAATAAAAGCTTCATTTTCGAATAGCTTCTTTGGAGCTGGTAGTAGATGGACACAGATTTCCCAAGAAGGTATTCTGGAGAAGCTGTTATATAATTGTTTACATGGGATGCAATCAACAAGTAACTGGCCTAGAATTTAAATGACAAAAATGATAATGCAAAACATCAAAGAAGGAATGTTGTCCTTCTTTATAAAATAGTTTTTAGAGGAACTGAAAAGAAGACAATGGTTTGAGTTGGTTTCCCTTCAATTTAGTTTTCATTTGTGTGTGTGTGTGTGTGTGTGTGTGTGTGTGTTTACATGGAGATGAACACCTGAGTGCAGTTCCCTCTGGAGGCCAGAGAGGGAGCTGGAGTTACAGGTAGTTGTATGCCTTTTGACATAGATGCTGAATGTGGATCCTCTGAAAAGCAATAGGTGTCTTAATTATTGAGCTATTTCTCTAGGCCCAATTAAATTAGTTTATAATCTGAGGGTTTTTTTTAATGACTCCATGGCAAAGTCATATTTTTCTATTCTAGTTCTTTAGGTATGCGGAATAGTGGTAGGAAAATAATGTTTAGTTACTCGATAGATCTTTATTCATGAACCTTTTCACTTACTCTTACTCTCTGTGTCATTACTGTTGCTGTGCACAGGATTTGCCCATTAAAAGAAGTTCTCATAAGGACAGTTACTGAAATTTTCTTGTAATTTAAAAGTTTTTCAAGAGCCCATGTATAAATCATGTTATAGCTCAAAAAAAGAAACATGGTGAGAGTTTGCTTCCAGGCTGAGGGATCCGGGAAGCCAGCGGGAGTGTCCTTGCCACTGGGGCTTCTTTGTTGTGCCCCACCCTGCCACCCAAGCCTGCCTTTACCTCTGCAGATCCTTGGAAACCAGCAAGAGGCCCTGCTCCTGTGCTGAGCGGATCCAAAGAGATGAGTGAGTGACCTCATGGCAGGATGGTCCCCGGAAACTGAGTACAGCCCCCCTCTAATTCCCTAAGCTTTTCTGGCCATCCAGTGGGTGTTTCCCAGCTGCTGGCTTTCTTTAGCACATCTCACCCTGCCTCCAAGCACTCCTTTTCATCTGTTACGTCCTTGGATCCCCGAACTCAACCTGCTTTGGGGCTGAGGGGTCCAGGGAGCCAGTGGAGAGTGACTCTGTCGCTGAGGCTTCTTTATACCACCGCACCCTGCCTCCCTAGCTTGCTTTTTTCTCTATGAAGTCATTGGAGCACAGTAAGAGGTCCTGCTCCTGTGCTGAGCAGATCCACAGAGGTGAGTGAGTGACCACACAACCAGGTGGTCCCGGGGAACTGAGTACAGGCCCTTTCCAATTCCCTAAGATTTTCTGGCCATCCAGTGGGGTGTGTCCTGACTGCTGGCTTTCTTTACCACATTCCACCCTGCCCCCCCAAACCAACCTTTTCATAGGCGGGGTCCTTGAATCCCCCATCACATCCTGCTTCAGGGCAGAGACGATCTGAGAGCCTGCTCCAGTGCTGCAGGAACCTAAGAGAGGGCAGAGCAAGGAAAACTCCCAAGTAAACTGTCAGCCACAGAAAAGATTGTACCAAGATGCCAAAACTCTACTGGTCTCATTTGAAAGAAGAGATGAGCAGGTGCCAATGCAAGAATTCCTCCAACATCCTGAAAAGCAACATGATAACACCAGAATCTAGTGAACATGCAACAAGAAGACTTGAACATCCAACCCAGAAGAAGTAGAAGAATTTGACTTTAAATGTATCTGTATGAATATGATGGAGACCCTTAAACAGGAAGTGAAAAATTCCCTTAAATAAATGGCAGAGAAGACAAACAAAAAGTTAGAAGAAATTAAAAATCCCTCAAAGATACCCAAGAATACCAAGAAAAAGCAACCAAACAAGTAAAAAAAAATAGTTCAAGACTTGAAAACTAAACTGGAGAAAATGAAGAAGACACAAACGGAGGGATGGCTGGATATGGAAAATCTGGGTAAATGAACAGGAACTACAGGGACAAGTATAATCAATAATATAAAAGAGATAGAAGAAAGAATCTCAGGAGCTGAGGGTACAATAGATGAAATAGACTCATTGATCAAAGAAAACAGCAAATCCAACAAATTCTTAACACAAAACATCCAGGAAATCTGGGACACCATGAAAAGACCAAACCTAAGAATAATAGGGGTATAAGAAAGAGAAGAATTCCAGCTCAATGGCCCAGAAAATATATACAAAAAATTATAGAAGAAAACTTTCCCAACCTAAAGAAGGATATTTCTATGAAGGTATAAGAAGCTTACAGAACACCAAATAGAGTGAATCCAAAAAAAATCCACTCACAATATAATAATCAAAACACAAAACATACAGAATAAAGAAAGAATATTAAGAGCTGCAAAGGAAGCAATCTATAGATTCAATGCAATCCCCATCAAAATCCCATCAAAATTCTTCACATATCTGGAGAAGACAATAATCAACTTTATATGGAAAAACAAAAAACCCAGGATAGCCAAAACAATCTTATAAAATAAAGGAACGTCTCGAGGCATTACCATCCCTGGCTTCAAACTCTATTACAGAGCTACAGTATTGAAAACAGCTTGGTATTGGCATAAAAACAGAGAAGTTGACCAATGGAATCGAATAGAAGATCCTGACTTTAACCCACAAACCTATGAGCACCTGATTTTTGATAAAGGAGCTAAAAGTATGCAATGGAAAAAAGAGAGCATCTTCAACAAATTGTGCTGGCAAAATTGGATGTCAATCTGTAGAAGAATGAAAATAGATCCATATCTATCACCATGCACAAAATTCAAGTACAAGTGGATTAAAGACCTCAATATCAGTCCGAACACACTGAACCTGATAGAAGAGAAAGTGGGAAGTACTCTACAACATGTGGGCACAGGAGACCACTTCCTACATATAACCCCAGCAGCACAGACTGTAAGGGCCTCATTGAATAAATGGGACCTACTGAGACTGAGAAGCTTCTGTAAAGCAAAGGACACTGTCACTAAGACAGAAAGGCAACCCACAGACTGGGAGAAGATCTTCACCAACCCCGCAACTGACAAAGGTCTCATCTCCAAAATATATAATGAACTCAAGAAACTAGACCGTAAAAGGCTAATCAACCCAATTATAAAATGGGGCACTGAGCTGAACAGAGATTTCTCAACAGAAGAAGTTCAAATGGCCAAAAGACACCTAAGGTCATGCTCAACTTCCTTAGCGATCAGGGAAATGCAAATCAAGACAACTTTAAGATACCATCTTACACCTGTCAGAATGGCGAAAATAAAAAACACCAATGATAGCCTTTGCTGGAGAGGTTGTGGAGAAAGGGGTACACTCATCCATTGCTGGTGGGAATGCAAACTTGTGCAACCACTTTGGAAAGCAGTGTGGAGGTTTCTCAGGAAATTCGGGATCAACCTACCCCTGGACCCAGCAATACCACTCTTGGGAATATACCCAAGAGAGGCCTTATCATACAACAAAAGTATATGCTCTACTATGTTCATAGCAGCACTGTTTGTAATAGCCAGAACCTGTAAACAACCTAGATGACCTTCAATTGAAGAATGGATGAAGAAAGTATGGAATATATACATTTTAGAGTACTACTCAGCAGTAAAAAACAAGGACTTCTTGAAGTTTGCAGGCAAATGGATGGAAATAGAAAACACTATCCTGAGTGAGGTAAGCCAGACCCCAAAAGAGGAACATGGGATGTACTCACTCATATTTGGTTTCTAGCCATAAATAAAGGACATTGAGCCTATAATTAGAGAAGCTAAATAAGAAGGAGAACCCAAAGAAAAACATATAGGCATCCTCCTGAATATTAACCTTCATCAGGCAAGGAAAGGAGACAGAGACAGAGACCCACAGTGGAGCACCGAACTGAAATCTCAAGGTTCAAATCAGGAGCAGAAGGAGAGAGAGCATGAGCAAGGAACTCAGGACCGCGAGGTGTGCACCCACCCACTGAGACAATGGGGATGTTCTATCTGGAACTCAACAAAGCCAGGTGGCCTGGGTCTGAAAAAGCCTGGGTTAAAACCGGTCTCGCTGAACATAGCGGACAATGAGGACTACTGAGACCTCAAGAACAATGGCAATGGTTTTTGATCCTACTGCACGTATTGACTTTGTGGGAGCCTAGGCAGTTTGGATGCTCACCTTACTAGACATCGATGGAGGTGGGTGGTCCTTGGACTTCCCACAGGGCAGGGAACCCTGATTGCTCTTTGGGCTGATGAGGGAGGGGGACTTGATTCAGGGAGGGGGATGGAAAGGGGAGGTTGCGGTGGGGAAGAGACAGAAATTAAATAAATATAAATAAATAAATAAATAAATAAATAAATAAATAAATACAATAAAAAGAGCTGCAAAGGAAAAAAGGCAAGTAACATATAAAGGTAAACCTATCAGAATTACATCTGACTTCTCTATGGAAACCATGAAAGCCAGAAGGTCTTGGATAGATGTGCTGCAGACACTGAGAGACCATGGATGCAAGCCCAGACTACTATACCCAACAAAGCTTTCTTTCATCATCGATGGAAAAAAAAGATATTCCATGACAAAAACAGATTTAAACAATACTTATCCCCAAACCCAGCCTTACAGAAATTATTAGAAGAAAAACCTCAACCCAAGGAAGCCAACAACACCCACAATAGCACAGACATGTGACAACAATCCACGAGCACAACTCAAAAAAGGGAAACACACAAACACTACCACCAAAACATAACAGGAGTTAAAAGCCACTGGTCATTAATATCACTTTATAGTAATGGACTCAATTCACATATAAAAAGGTACAGATTAAGAGAATGGATATGAAAACAGGAAACTCATTACAGAATTTGCCTTCAATGTAATAAGACTAGACATTTGTGTAGGAAACTGCTCTTGCCTGGGCTCCTTGATTATAAGCTGTATGAACTGGACATGTATGACCCACAGAAAAGTGACTGCTAAACTTTCAAAAGGACAGGATGGTCCTTCAGGGTTTTTGCTTCATAGAAGAAATTGCCAGACATTCTGCAGGACACAGAAAAAAGCAACACATACAGAGAAAGACATCCCATATTATCTTCCCTTTTCTGTCTAATTAAAAAGGAAGGTTTTAACTTTAATATAATAAAATTACATAGACAACAGTTTTCAAGCAAGAATTATAGTTATAATATTAGTACAATTACATTTGGCAAATTAAAGAAAATACTCTCTTATCTATCCTATCTTTGTGAGTCTAAAGTTTTATATCTAATTTATCTTTTATCATAATGAAGGAAAACTATAATAATAACCATCTATTCTTCAACTCCATCAAAGACCCCAGACAGATATAATATTACCTAAGTAAACAGGATGTGCATTGGAAGCAACTTCAAAAACTCTAGAACTGACAGAGACATCTCTCTGCCTGGACAATCACCCAAAGTTTTTCTCTAATTTTGGGGCATTTATCTTCAACCTACAGTCTGTATCTGACAGACTTTTCCATAAAGCATAAAATTTGAAGATCTGTTCTGCACTATACTGGCAAAGTTCATCAGTTGCTTTTTTCTGTGTCCTGCAGTGCTCATCAATCTGTTTGAAGCAATTGGTGCTGCCAGAAGTAGACATGTTTCACTGTTGAGAAAAGTCTAAGCTCTTCAAACCTTTTAAATGTCAAATTCTATAGGTCTTTGAAGTGTTGATGATTATCTATCTAACTGAAATATGTCTCTCCATATCTAGAAAACCTAACTAACATGAGTAAAAGTTTGATTATTGTAGATGACTATTTCTTAATTATACATTACATTTTTAGATGAACCGTATAAACATAATACCTTAAACAAGAATATATATATATAGTGTTATTGTGAGAGGCCGCTTGTTTGTTCCTTGCCACCCAGACTCCTGAAATAACCACACAGAAACTGTATTAATTAAATCTTATTGACTAGCTCTTATATCTTATTCAAACCCATTTCTATTAAGCTGTGTATCTCCATATGACTCTTGCTTATCAGCAAGGTTCCAGCTCGTCTGCCCCCAGCAGTGGCTATATGGAAGCTTCCCTGACTCTGCTTTTTTCTCCCAGAATTCAGTTTAGTTTTCCCCACTACCCCTATTCTGCCCTGCACAGCCCCAAGACAGCTTCATAAACCAACGGTATTCACAGCATACAGAGGGCAATCCCACATCACAGTGTAATTAAAATCATCCTTAAATTTGAATCAATAGACCAAAATCCATATTAGTATAAATCCATATTAATGTAGAGTATTTATCTGTATATCATATCCTCATTATTTCTTTTCTTTTTTCTTTTTAGAAATTGACTGTGACCATTAACTATTTATAACCAACCCTTTTAAAATAAAAATAAACATTTATCAACAATCATTTTGGAAATTTGGGCATAATTTTCTCCAAACTGCTTCCTGCTGTTCACTGGGCAATGTATTTGGAGGGTTCATAGAGACCTTTCAGGGGGTCTTGTTCTATCAAACCACTTTATCCTAGAAGGAACCCAGAGGCTCATCTTCTGTGGAAACAAAAACAGAATGTCTTTTCCAAAGTAACACATCCTTAGACTCAAATTTTGAAAACAAGAAACCTTTAAAATATATATGTTGGTTTAGTTTAGTAGCCCTAGAACCAAATGTCTCTCTGTAGTCAAAACATTCAAAGAAAACACAATCACAATAACATACAGTACCCAGACTCTCTGTGTATTTTCCATCTTTACATGGCTTTTTTTTCTGTTTCTTTTACTTTTATCTTTCCTTTTTTGGTTTTTTTGAGACAGGGTTTCTTTCTATATCTTTGACTGTCCTGAAATTCACTCTGTAGACCACGCTTGCCTTCAACTCACAGAGATCTGCCTGCCTCTGCCTCCCAAGTGCTGGGATTAAAGGCATTTGTTATTAAGCACAACTACCCTATTTCATTTTTGTAAGAGCTTTCTTTATCCTTTTTCTTTTCTCTCCCAATGCTACATGTATTTTTAAACACATTGTGAACTGCTTAGTAGTTTGGAATTTTTTTCCATCTGAATCTATCTTTATGGTATATTTCTATCTTTTTCTGAGCACATGAATAAGCTAAACAGTGTGGCTAGGATTAAAGCTGCAGCTTTGATTTCTGGCTCCACCCCCATTTTGTAGCTTTCTGAGTCAAGAAGCCTCTCTTAAAAGATTTGCACCTTGGCTTGCCTCTAGCAAATTGAGCCTACTGGAGAAAAGATGGTTACCAAGAAGCTGTGGTTGACTGTTTTCAACTGTCTAATCTTTTTTGTTTTGTTTTGTTTGTTTTTTCAAGACAGGGTGTCTCTGTGTAACAGCCCTGGCTGTCCTGGAAATTGATCTTATAGACCAGGCTTGTCTCATCCTCACAGAGAGCCTCCTGTCTCTGCCTCCTGAGTGCTGAAATTAAAGGCAAGCCTGCCTGACTAGAAATTTTTTAAAGGCCTCCTCAGGTATTATGTGAAAATTCTTGCCAAGCATTTGGTCACCATCTGTAAACAGAAACTACACTTTTATTTCCAAGCTGCCTAGACCTGAATACAGAAACTGTATTAATTAAAACACTGTTTGGCTAATAGCTCATGTGTATTTCTAGCCAACTGTTACATCTTAAAGTAACCCATTCCTATTAGTCTACGTATTTCCAATTGGCTGTGATGTTACCTCATTCTCTATATGTCTTGTTTCCTAGGTTTCTCACTGAAGTCTCTTTGACTCTGCCTACTCTCTATATCTCTGTTCAGGTATCCTTCCTGGCTTTGCTCTGTTACTTTGCTCGAAACAGTTTTATTCATCAAACAATAAAAGCAACACATATACAGAAGGACATTCTACTATACTATTCTATACTATACTATACTGTACTATACTATACTATATACGTGTATCTGTTTCTATATCAAATCAGCTATATCTGTATCTGTATTTCTTTCTTTTTTTTTCTTTTTTGATTTTTCGAGTCAGGGTTTCTCTGTAGTTTTGGAGCCTGTCCTGGAACTAGCTCTGTAGACCACGCTGGCCTCGAACTCACAGAGCTCTGCCTGCCTCTGCTTCCCAGTGCTGGTATTTATTAAAAGCATGTGCCACCTCCATCCAGCCTATATCTGTATTTCTGGCTATATCTATATCCATATCTGGCTATATCAAGTCAGATAAATGTTTTGACTAGGCCAATAAAGGCCAATTTGTCCTTGAATTCACCTGTTAATACAAAAATAAAAACCTGTTTCCCATTTCATGATAAGGCATTCATATATTAAATTAAAGGCCTATCTGCCCATCACAATAAGGATCACTTCAATCTTGCCCCTGGAGATCAGTTCCTCCCTCTATCTATTAACCCCAAAAAAGAACTCATGACTCTTAGATCACATGTGTGATCATTTTGTGTGTGAAGCTTTTTAACAGGGAAGTGAATTGCAGTCTCATTTGGAAATTCAGTTGGAAAATAAGAGATCCTGATAGTGAAGACTTTCATACAGGATAGAATGAAACTTTCACTCCATTGCCTTCTCCATCTCTCAGTGCTTCATATCTGCACACGTGAATCAGGTAACTCCATTTCTCTTATACATTTTTAGTTGTAATTCAATTACAAATAAATACCAGGTAACAGGCAATTTACTTTTACCCAAGTAGGTGAAAAAGAATGTTTTATAGGCTCTGTGTATTAATCAGCACCTATATAATCACCCAAATATCAAATCATTCAATGAGCATATCTGAATCTATGACTATGACTATACACAGTGGGAGAAATGTGAGAATGAAGGCAGCTAACAGCTTCTGAGGTATATGCAACTCATGCTCAAGTCACAAAGTTTTCTACACGTCTGTTTTATGTAACTGTAAAGATCACAGACCAGCAAGCTAGATGCCAAGGGTTTCCTCACAACAACAGTCTGTTTCTTCGGATTATGCCCCATGTTCGCAGTCTATAGCATTTATACATTTAATGTTGATATTGACTTGTTCTGAGGTCTTTCTTGATCATCAAGAGTTTTTTATTATGTGGGCAAGCATATATATGTAATTCGCTTTGTGAATTTCCTTATTATTAGAAGCTAATCTAATATACTTCAAATATCATCTTATTATTTCTTGTTGACCGTTAATGATTGAATTACTAACATTTATTCTGTCAGTTTTTCTCAGGTTAAGACAATAACTAATGTTCTTTAAAAATCTGGAAGAGAGGTCTAGAGAGGTGGCTTGGTGGTTAGGAGTTAGAAGACCCAATACTGTATCCAGCACCTATATTAGGAGGCTCAAAGCACCTATAAATCCAGCTCCCAATCCTCTTTTACCCCTTTTAGGTACCTGTACTCAAGGGCACATACATGTAGTCACAAGTTTAATCAAATATATAGAATAAATCTTTAAAAAATACAGTTTGGTAGAAGAAACAACAGCAAACCTGTTAAACTCAAAAGAGAGGCTTAAGTTTGGTGATAAAGCTTCTTCCAAACATGAGTAGGTCCTGGCATCAGTCCCTCCCTCACACCAAGTAAGAATAATGAATAAATAAATAAAATGCATTATGAGGAAGACTTCTGTCTTGAATATCTTTGATTATAAAGGACTAGATAACCTGGAAGCAAATGGTGGTGAGAGACAAAGCAGTGCAGACACTGTTTTGTGATCAGTGGACAGCTTAGTTGTTACTTGTTTTGTGTGTTCCATCTTAGGTTTTCATGTGTATTGTTCAAGCCTTTCCTGAAGGCAGGGACAGAATTACCTGTGGAAACTAAAATGCTTGTGTTGATATTGTGAGGAGGCAAGCAGGCCTGCTTTTCATTCTGCCCAGCTCCCTCATGGCTAGCTTTACACCCAAAATAACAACACACAAATTGTATTTATTTAAACACTGCCTGGCCCATTAGTTTCAGCCTCTTATTGGCTAATTCTCACATCTTGATTAACCCATTTCTGATAATCTGTGTAGCACCATGAGGTGGTGGTTTACGGGAAAAGATTCTAGCCTACATCCATCTCGGGTTGAAGATTCATGGCATCTGCCTGAGGTATCTGCCTGAGGCGTCTGACTCATTGCCTTCTTCCCAGCATTTTGTTCTGTCTACTCCACTTACCTATTTTTTGTCCTATCAAAGGGCCAAGGCAGTTTCTTTATTAACCAATGAAAGTAATACATAGACAAATGACCCTCCACCATCATGTTGACTTATTACTGTCAGATGGCCCCATGATTTCATTTTATTCAACACTGTGAGTCAGGTAATGTTAAGCCTATTTCTGAGATGAAAATGCTGAGGTGCAGGAATGGAAACTATTGCTAGAAGACCACAGTCCTGCAAATCAGCCCAGGTAAAGCATGGACACAGAACTGGCTAGGGAACACAGTGTTTCTCTAAACAATAACCTTGCCCCATGTATTTGAGTAGTTCACGATGCTTTTGCACACTTGAGATTTACTGTATTTATTTAAAAATATATTTAATACAAAGTTATTTCTGTTTGATCATGAAAATGAAATAAGTGAAAAGCTTGTGACATTGTATGAGAATAGTGGATCAAGATGTGTGGTTGGGTTTTAACCTTTGCATTTAAACAAAGTAGACACTAGGGAAAATGGGTAGTTTTCCACAGCAATATTCACACTCCTTTCCTGTTACTTTCTTGGTCAGTGTTCTATGCTGTGAAGAAAGACCATGATCACAGCAACTCTTACAAAATGAATCATTATTTTCAGGGCTTGTTTACAGGTTCAGAGGTATAATCCATTATCCTCATGGTGTTGAACATAGTGGAAGGCAGTCAGACATAGTAGCTGAGAGTTCTACATCGAAATCCACAGGCAATTGAAAAAAAAGTGGGTCCTTGGGTCTGGGTTGAACTTTTGAATCTATATGCCCACCAGCCATGCTACACTTCTTCCCATAAGGCCACATCTACATCAACAAGGCCACACCTTCCTATCCCCTCAAGTGATGCTAGTTCCTGAGAACTAAGCTTTCAAATATATGAGCCAATGGAGACCATCCTTATTCAAACCACATTTCACACCCCAGAACACATATATAATAAAATTATGCAAAAATGTATTCACTCTAACTTCACAAGTTCCCATAGTCCATAACAGTCTCAATACTGTTTAAAAGTTCAAAGTCTCTTAATTGTATCCTCCTGTGGAATAAAAATTTAAAAACAGATCAAATACTTCCGACACACAATGGCACAGGATATGAATTAGCATTCCACAGAGAGGAAAGAGCATGTAATGAAGACATATTGAAACAAAACAAGAAAAAAATCAGTGAGCATACTGCACTTACTACATCTGGATGTCTAACATCCAAGAGCTCTTGGATTTACCACTTACTCGAGCTTTGTTGCATGAATCACTCCTTTTTCTCTTGAGCTGGTTCCACACTTGGCCTGCATACTTCTTTGGCAAGTATCCTGCTGTGAGACAATGGTCTGTATCCTGTCGGTTATATTTTAAATAAACAGTGATTGGCTAGTAGCCAGGCAGGAAGTATAGGTGGAACAACCAGACAGGAAGTAGAGGTGGGTCAATGAGAACAGGAGAATTCTGGGAAGAAGGAAGTCCATTCTGCAGTCCTGACCCAGCCACAGAAGAAGCAAGATGTGCCTGCCTTGCCAAAAAAGGTACCAAGCTACATAGTTAACACTGATAAGAATAATGGGCTAATATTAGTTATAATATAGACTTCTGTGTGATTTCTTTGGGACTTAATGATTTTGGGAACTTGTCAGAACAGAAAACCCCAACAACAGTATCCCATGACTCTTGCATTTTCAGCATATTGTGGTCTTCAACAAAATCCAAGCTTCACCTTCAGAGCTTCGTTAAGTGGTCCCTCTGAGTCTCCATGCAGGTCACTGTTGATACATGCTTGGCCTCAGCATCTTTCCGTAGCTTCAGAGGGATATTCCATAACCCCTTTCTTGTTTTCTTGGCCCTAAAACCAGAACCATATGGCCAAAGTGTCTAAGTTCTACTGCTTGCTGATCCCCCTTGCTCAAATATATTTCTACCAGTTTTCTATTATTGATGGTCTCCTTCACTTCTTAAACTTTTCTTTAATTGCTATCCACAGTTTGAAACTTAGATACATTAGGTCTTGCCTACTGGTTTCCACTCCATTTAATCTATTTAGCATTAGACTTTTCTTTGAATTTTTTACCTTCTTGATTACAAAACTTAACTTCCTTACAATCCATGATGTTCCTTTTCTCATCAAACTGTACATTTGTGCTTTTTCTTTCTCAGTTTGCTACTTTTCATTATAGATCTGCATAAGAGTGATTACCACAAACCATATAACAGAGTCAACAGTAGGGTCTCTTGAAATCTCCTCTTCCAATGCCAGTATTCTTAAACTCTTCAATTTAGCTTACGTCAAATTTTTAGAACAAGAGAAAAAATAAACAGCCACATTCTTCGTCAAAATATCACAAAAACAACTATTAGGTCACTTCCTAATATTCTTCTACTTTAAAACTCTTTGAGCCAGGCCATCACAATCTACATTGCTCTAAACCCTACTGTTTTCAGCTACTTTGTCCCATTAAACCATGCTTGAAACATTCAAATATTTCTCTAGTCTGATCTATCTATCTATCTATCTATCTATCTATCTATCTATCTATCTATCTACATATATCTATATCTATCTATCTATATCTATATCTATATCTATATCTATATCTATATCTATATCTATATCTATATATATATATATATATATATATATTATCCTAATGGCAGAGGGCATGGCAGCATGTAAACAGACATGGTAGCTGAGAGTTCTACATCCAGATCCACAGGTAGCAGGAAGAGACAGACACTGGACCTGGCTTGTACTTTGAATAGCTCAAATAGCACCTTCAGTGACACACTTTCTAAATAAAGGCCATACTTATTCCTAGAAGGCCACACTTCCTAATTCCTCTCAAGTAGTCTGACTAACTGAGGATCAGACATTCAAATATATGAGCCTATGGAGGCCATTCTTATTTGAACTCCCACATTCTTATCCTAGCTCATCACCTTATGGATTTATCTGTTGATCACTTAAATAATAATGCATGGTCACTTAGCATCTATCTATTTGTTTCTGCTTCTAAATATATTGGTAGGATTTATCCAAAATTTTAGAGAAACTATAGTTTATTAAATCTCATTTTTGAATTTATTTATGCAATCTATTCTATTTAACATAATATTTTATCAATTATCTGGTAATTTTATATAACATATTTTGATCATATTTATCCCCAATTCCTCATACTCCTCTAAGATCCACCTTCAATTCCCCACTCCAACTCCATATCCTCCTGAGTCCAATATGTCCAGCCCCAATACCCATAAGTGTGGGATCATCCACTGCCATGTGGTACAAAATCCATCCTTAATTTGAATTTGGTTTTGATCGTGATGAATAATGTCTCTATAAATATCTTTATGTTTTTTGAGAACACATGTATGCACTTCTATGACATTTAAATTATGAGTAGACTTATTTCTTATAGAGAATACTGATGTTCAGTGATCAGATAACTCCAAGAATTTCTATTAAGTATCTAAAAGAATTTTCATTCCCTTCAACACTGTGTGTAAGGTGTATTGTTTCTGAACATTCTCAAAGTTGACATTGTTTGCCTTTCGTTGTAAATATCTGGTGCATATTTAGTCCTCAGTTTAACCTACATTTTCTTGATGAAGTATTTTCTTAAATAAGTACACGAGCAATCCAGCAGGTATAGAATAATGATTACTTTTAGATACATGTGTAGATATAGACATTAGTAATACAATACAGGCTTGATCATATATATGTGTGTCATATACCCACAAATATGTCTGTTAAGTATATATACATATGTATATATTGCCTTATATTTGCTAATTTGTAATTCTTAATTTTTATCATTAATAAGTATGTAATAGGTAATATGTGCCAGAAACCAATTTAGAAACTAAATATTCAATGTTGAAGAACATATGCAGTTCTTTTTCTTCTCATTGTCTTGGTCTCTGTCTCTTGTCTCTGTGTCTCTCTGTCGGTCTGTGTCTGCCTTTCTCTCTCCTACTTTTGAGGATCCAATGCAGGACCCTGAATATGTCAAACAAGCATTCTAACACTGATAACATACATACAATCTCCAGAACTTTTCCTTTTTATTGAGACATAGTCTCAACTATGTATCATAGGTTGGTCTTGAATGCACAGTCCTCCTTCCTCCATCAGGAATATTTTGTCACACATGCCTCATTTTTTTATTGAGCAGAAGAGGCAATGAAAATGGTAATCATAAGGCAGGGAGATGAGAGCTGTTTGAATAGTCTGCAGAAGGATGGAAGAATATATCTTTTAACAATGAACCTCAAATTTCAGAGTCTTCACTGAGGATAAAGCATAACAATTATGAGACAGCTGTCCTAGGGAGAAATGTGACCATCTTCTGCAACTTGACAAGTCTGGCGAATGTTGAGCAAGTCACCTGGCAGAAAGTTCAAGGTCCATTGCTTGAAATATCGGCACTTACAGCCATAAATATGGAGAAAATATTATCCCACCATATGTAAACAGGCTGCACTGCAAGATCCTGGAACCCAATGCCTCCTTCATAACCATCCAAAAAGTAACATTTGAAGATGAAGCCTGCTACAAGTGTCTGTTTAACACCTTTCCATATGGCAGTCATGGAGGACAAACCTGCCTTAATGTCCTAAGTATATAATCCTTTCTCTAGGATCCCATAATGGGGGCAGACATTGGGGAGTTACAGTTATTAAGGACATTGTCCAGAGAAAGCTTCATTAAGAAAAATTGTTGATGAGTCCAAGTTACTTAGACAGGAGAAAAATGATGGAGGCCAGTGGAGTTTGTGTGTTCTGGCAGGAGCTATTACCTCATGTCTCTTTTTTACATTATACTTCACAGGCTTCCATTAGGTGTAGGAAAACCAGGAAGAGCATCAGAAGTTTGTTACAAAGGCAAGGAGAAGATATGAGAAAAAAGGAGATAGTAGGGAATAACAAGGAAAGGTGAAGACTAAAGGAAACAGGGTTCCCAGTCTTCAAATAAGAAGAGTGAGAACATCAGAGTTCCTTATCATGCATATAAGTGTGAAATACTGGGAGTATATAATATAATTTATAGCTGTATAGAAGTTGAGACAGCAGTTGGTGAACAGAGCGAAAGGTTTTTGGAAGTTTTATGGCATGTGAGGGGAGGTATACAAGAGGGTTATGTCTTAACATTCATGTGTCATAAAAAATTGGGAAAACACCATCCTTTAAAAGCCGATAATTTGATAAGGACATACCTTTGTATTAATATTGTTTCCCTCTCTTTGCCTCAGCTGTATCTGAATTAGCAACCGAACTCCATCCTGTTCCTGGCTCTGAAGATCTCCTTAGCCTTCACTGTTCAGCTGTGGGAAAGCCTGCTCCTGGAATCTCCATTTACCCTTCACAAGCCCTAGTGTCCATGCGGGAAGAGTACTTTACCAAGAACCAAAATAGCACAGTGACCATCTCTAAAATAAACAACATCTCTTTGAAAACTGTTAGATCCTTGGGCCTCCAGCACCTGGTTGTGTCCATGACTCATCCCCTAGGACATGAAGAGAAGATAGTTCCGCTGCCAGTAAAGCAAGAGGGTAAGTAGAAGTGACAGCAAATCAAAGGGGACAATTGAAGCTAAGTACCCACATAAAAAGCCAGATGGGAGTGTGTGTGCTTGTGGTCGCAAAGCTGGGGAGGCAGGAAGGACGAACATCTGGCGTTAATTGGCCAGACATCCTAGAGTAACCAGGAACTCCAGGAAGTGACACAAGTTAAACAGCACTGTTTATTGATCTCTGCCTTCAAAAGCACATATGTTTACACACTCACACACACCCCCTCTCTAATGTACAGATACATATGTATACATGCACAAACATGCACATATGTATACAGACATGAGAGAAAGAGAGATAATAGAAGTTTATCTTTTTAAAAAATCTGTAATAAATGTCTGTATAAATCAGCTATTTTTGAATAAGAAAACAATATAATATACATGTATGGTTAAGCAATCATAGTGTAGTGTCCCAAGTCTTTAATCTCAGGCCTTAGGAAAGAGGCAGACTGATCTTTGTGCATTAGGGTCCAGCCTGGTCTATACCGTGAGGTACAGGACAACTAGAGCTATATACTTGGACCCTGTCTTGAGAGAACAAACAGCAACAACAAATCAAACAATGTTGACCATCTCTCCCCTAACTTTCCCGCTGGGACAGAATCTTAAGATTCCCTTTCCCTTACTTTCTATATTTTGTCATTTATTGGTTTCTGTTTAATTTTTCTCCTACAGAGAGAACTCTCTTTTTGTTTTCCTTTAGTTGAGGCTTGTAGATAGACATTTAATTTTTTTTGTCATGTACTATTTTTGTGTTTTAAACAACATTTCCATAGCACCTTAATGCATGTTAGGTAGTTTTTGTTCATTTCACCAATTTGGCAACAGTCATTGACTTTTCCTCATTTTTAATTTTTAAATCAGCATATAATATGCTAGATAGTATTATGACATTTTCAAACATTTCAAAAAATTCAAAAAGTGAATTTTTGTGGTTTTCCTTCCTCCCATTTTTTCCATAGCCTAGCCACACCATTGCTCCTGCCTTAGAGCTTCCTCACTCCCTGTTAATTTTCCTCTTTCATGTGTTTTCCCTGTGTTGACATCCCCGATTCTACCTCATAACCTAATACTATTACTCTCTCTCTCTCAGTCACCTTTCCAGGATTGTTAAACTTTCCTCACCCTTAGTCTTATTTACACACACACACACACACACACACACACACACACACACCTTCACACACTGGCTGTGGTCTACATTTGTCCACATTTGAGGCAGAACATGTACATTTTGCCATTCTGAATTTGGTTTCTCCTTGTTTAATGTTCATGCTTTCCAGACACATCTTTCTCTTAAAGCAAATTTCATGATTCTGTTTCTTTTTTTTTTTTAAAGAATTATAATTTTATTTTTTTAATATTTATTTATTTATTATGTATACAATATTCTGTCTGCAGGCCAGAAGAGGGCACCAGACCTCATTACAGATGGTTGTGAGCCATCATGTGGTTGCTGGGAATTGAACTCTGGACCCCTGGAAGAGCAGGCAATGCTCTTAAACACTGAGCCATCTCTCCAGCCCCATGATTCTGTTTCTATTTATAACTGGGTAATATTACACTGTGTGCATATATACTACATTTTAATTGGTCACTCATCTGTGGATGGACATCTAAGTTATGAATGGAACTGCAATAAGCATGGATATTGAAATGCTTCTATGGTGGAACCTGGAGTCTTTGGGGTATTTTCCCAGAAGTGTATAGCTGAATCATTTGGTAATTCTCTTTATAAATTTTTGGCGTGCTTCCAAGCCAATGTCCATAGTTACTGTATCAATATATACCCCCACAGCAGTGAATGAGCATTCTTCTTTTTCCCACATCTTCTTGAACATCTGTGGTGCTTTTTCTTCTTAGTAGTCCCTTGATGGGGGTGAAGTGGTATCTCAGTTTTAATTTGCATTTCCCTGATGACTACAGACATTGAGTATTTTGAAAATTAGTTACTGGAAAGCTAAAAAGATGACTCAGTAGCTAAGATCACTGGCTGCTCTTCCAGAGTATGGAATTGGATTTCTAGCACCTATAGGGTAGCTAAGAACTCCCTGCAGTTCCAATTCTACAAGATTTGTTGCCATTTTTTTGGGCTTCTGGGGAACCATGCATATAAAATGTATGAAATACTTATATGTATAAAATCGTCACAAATCTAATCTCAAGAAAAACTAATACACATGTGACTTAGTTTGGATTTCATTTATATTGTTTTTGTTGAGCTCTATATTTTTCTCTGCTCCCCTCCACTCATGTCCTCTCCCCTTCTACCCTCTCCCATGGTTCCCATGCTCCAAAATTTCTCAAGAGATCTTGTCTTTTTCTATATCCCATGTAGATTAGATCCATGTATGTCTCCCCTAGGGTCCTCACTGTTGTCTAGGTTCTCTGGGATTGTGAATTGTAGGCTGGTTTTTCTTTACTTTATGTTTAAAAGCCACTTATGAGTGAATACATATGATATTTGTCTTTCTTTATCTGGGTTACCTCACTCAATTTGATGTTTTCTAGATCCATCCATTTGCCCACAAATTTCAACATGTCATTATTTTTTTCTGCTGTGCAGTACTTCAGTGGGTAAATGTACCACATTTTCCTTACCTATTCTTTGATCAAGGGCCATTTAGGCTGCTTCCACATTCTAGCTATGACAAACAATGCTGCTATGAATATAGTTGAGCACCTGTCCATGTAGTAGGATTAAGCATCCTTTGGGTATATATTCAAAAGTGGTATTGCTGGGTCTTGAGGAAGGTTGTTTCCTAATTTTTTGAGAAATCACCATATTGATATCCAGAGGGGCTGTACCAGTTTGTACTCACACCAGCAATAGAGGAGTGTTCCCTTTACCCCATATCCTCTCCAGCATAAATTGTCATCAGTGTTTTTGATCTTGGCCATTCTTACAGGTGTAAGATAGAATCTCAGAGTTGTTTTGATTTGCATTTATCTGATGAATAAGGACATTAAGCATTTTCTTAAGTGTCTTTCAGCCATTTTAAATTCCTCTCCTGTGAGTTCTCTGTTTAGGTCTGTACTCCATTTTTTTTATTGGATTATTTTTTTTTTTGATGACCAATTTCTTGAGTTCTTTGTATATTTTTGAGATCAGACCTCTGTCTGATATGGGGTTAATGAAGATCTTTTCACATTCTATAGGCTGCCATTTTGTCTTGTTGACCATGTCCTTTGCTTTACAGAATTTTCTCAGTTTCAGGAGATCCAATTTATTAGTTGTTTCTCTCAGTGTCTGTGCTGCTGGATTATATTTAGGAAGTGGTCTCCTGTGCCAGTATGTTCAAATGTATTCCTACTTTCTCTTCTATAAGGTTCAGTGTGGTTAGATTTATGGTGAGGTATTTGATCCATTTGGTCTTGAGTTCTGTGCATGGTGATAGATATCAGTCTATTCTCATTCTTCTACATGTTGATATCCAATTATTCCAGTACCATTTGTTGAATATGCTTTCTTTTTTCCATTGTATATTTTTTGCTTTGTTGTCAAAAAATCAGGTATTCTTGGACATGTGAATTGATATCTAGGTCTTCAATTTGGTTGCATTGGTACTCTTCTCTGTTTTTATGGCACTACCAGGCTGTTTTCAGTAGTGTAGCTCTGTAGTAGTGTTTGAACTCAGGGATTGTGATGCCCCCAGAAGTTCCTTTATAATATAGGACTGTTTTGGCTATCCTGGGTCTTTTGCTTTTGCATATGAAATTGAGTGTTGTTTTTTTGAGGTCTGTAAAGAATTTTGCTGGGATTTTGATAGGCATTGCATTAAATCTGTAGATTGTTTTTGCTAAGATTATCATTTTTACTATGTTATTTCTACTTACCACAAAGCATGGGAGATCTTTCCATTTTCTGGTGTCTTCAATTTCTTTCTTCAAAGATTTAAAGTTCTTGTCATACAGGTCTTCCACTTGTTTAGTCGTAGTTACTCGGAGATATTTTATGCTATCTGGTTATTGTGAAGAGTGTTCATCAGTGAAAAGGAGGGTTACCGATGTTTTTGAGTTAATCTTGCATCCTGTACATTACTGAAGGTGTTCATGAGTTGTCAAAATTTCTTGGTAAAATCTTGGGGTTGCTTATGTAAACTGTCATATCATCACCAAATAGTGAGAATTTGACATTTTCTTTTCCAATTTTTATACACTTGGTCACCTTTTGTTGTCTTACTGCTGTAGCTAGGACCTCAAAAACTATATTGAGTAGATATGGAGAAAGTAGACAACCTTGTCTTATTCCTGATTTCAGTGGGATTTCTTTGAGTTTCTCTCCATTTAGTTTGATATTGGTTGTTAGTTTGCTATATATTGCCTTTATTATATTTAGGTATGGTCTTTGTATCCAAGACCATTATCATGAAAGAATGTTGTATTTTGTCAAAGGCTTTTTCAGCATCTAACGAGATGATCATGTGGGGTTTTGTTTCCAGTTTTTTTATGTGGTGGATTGTTTTGACAGATTTTTGTATGTTGAACCATCCCTGCATCTCTGGGATGAAGCTGAATTGATTCTGATGTGCTCTTGAATTCGTTTTGCCAGTGTTTTATTGATTATTTTTATATCAATATTCATGAGTGAGATTGGTCTGTAATTTTCTTAGTAATGTCTTTGTATGTTTTGGATATCAGAGTAATTGTGGCCTCATAAAAATGGTTTGGCATTAAACCTTGGGACACAGAACTCATTTTAATTAAAATATTAACCTCTCTTCACTTAAGAAGGGGGAAAATTGGGGGTTCCTGTGACTGTTGCCCAGAGGCTGGAACTGGCGATATATGATAACAACAATGTAGGTCATTGTACTCCCACTGAATTTGAGCTAATGATACTTGTAACTGCTTATAGATAATGGGTAAAGTCTGACACATGTTGTAAAGTGTTTGGTTTTAATGCATAGGTTTAAAATTTTGGATTTTGAGCCCTTTTACACTGCCCTAATTTTATGGCAGGCAGCACACGTAACTTTATGTGGAGTAGGCACTTAGGAATGTGGTCATTCCATAGGCCAGACTAAAAGGTGAATACTGGGTTGGGAAAAAGCCCTTTCTTCTTATCTGGAGATGGAGTTACTGGTGCCAAAACTATATCATTATATCTTTTGTTTGAGGAGCTCTTCAGAGTCTTTTCATTAATGACAGACCAGGGACCCAATGACGGAGTTAATGTGGATCCTCACCTGAAGAGCACACCATACAGAGGTTGTAGAAACCGCTCAACATGGCATGGTTCAGGTATGAGGGTGCTCTCCACATGGCCTAAGACAGGGTACCCTGTGATCTGCTTACTTTAATCCTGCTAGATACCTTTTACTTGAGGAGCTCCAAGGACGGGCGACTTATGGCAGGATAATCCCCAACCTAAGGCAGGGCCCTGGGAACCCTAGGAAGGGTAAGGGAAAAAAAAAAAAGGCCTGGTCCCCACTCGACCTAGTAGTCATCGGGCACCCCTCTGTTCCCAGGAGAGAGGGATCACTTCACCACCCGAGAGGAGGGTCTCTCCTTGTCTCAGTCCCTTCTCCTTTGCTCTGACACCATGGTTGACTCTGACTGGTGCTCTCCACTTGATAGCTGCCTGCCTTTGTATGGGAGGGAGGGGATCTGTTGGGAGCTGTTTCCTCCTAGAGATCATTGCAGGAACCATCGCCCTGGGAGACTATGGGAACCCCACCCCATGGTTGTACTGGGATTGGTTCTGTTGCCCCACACCCAGTTGAAGCTGTTAATGGAGAAAAATAAAATAAATAAAAAAATGGTTTGGCAATGTTCCTTCTGTTTCTAGAGTGTGGAACAATTTGAGGAGTATTGGTATTAGTTCTTTGAAAATCTTGTAAATTTCTATGCTGGACTTGGGCTTTTTTGTTTGGAAGACTTTTGATGACTGTTTCTATTTCTTTAGCAATTATAAGTCTACTTAATTTTCTTATTTGGTCTTGATTTAATTTATCAAATGATATTTATCCAGGAAATTGTCCATTTATTTTAAGTTTTCCAAATTGTGGACTATGGGTTCCTGAAATATAACGTAATGATTCTCCGGATTTTTTCCAAGTCTGTTGTTATGTCCCCATTTTCATTTCTCATATTGTTAATTTGGGAAGTCTCTCTCAGCCTTCTTGTTAGTTTGGATAAATGTTTGTCTATTGTGTTGCTTTTCTCAAAGAACCAACTTTTTGTCTTATTGATTTTTTTGTATTCTTTTCTTTGTTTCTGTTTTGTTGATTTCAGCCCTCAATTTGTTTATTTCCTGTCATTCAGTCCTTCTGGGTAACTTTGTTTCGTTTAGAGTTTTCTAATGTTTTGCTAAGTCACTAGTGTGGGATTTTTCTAGCTCTTTATGTAGGCATTTATTGCTAAGAACTTTCCTCTTAAGACTGCTTTCATTGTGTCCCATAAATTTGGGTATGTTGTATGGTCATTTTCATTGAATTTAAGGAAGTCTTTAATTTCTCTCTTTATTTCTTCCTTGACCCATTGATGATTCTGGTAAGCATTGTTTAATTTCCATACATTTATGGGCTTCTGGAATTAGTGTTGCTATTGAATTCTAGTTTTAACCTACGGTGATTTGATAAGATACATGTGGTTATTCCAAAATTTCTGTATCTGTCGAGATTTGCTTTATTACCTAGTATGTGGTTAATTTTTGAGAAGCTTCTATGAGGTACTAAGAAGAAAGTATATTCTTTATGTTTGGATGGAATGTTCTATAGATGTCTGTTAATCCCATTTGAGTCATAACATCTTTTAATTCTTTTATTTCTCTGTTAAGTTTCTGTTTGGTGCGAGTAGGATATTGATATCTTCCATTGTTAGTGTGTAGGGTTTAGTGTATGATTTAAGCTTTAGAAATGTTTCTTTTACATATGATGGTGTCATTGTATTTGGGGCATAGATGTTCAGTATTGAAATTTCCTCTGATGAATTCTTCCTGTGACTAATATGAAATGTCTTTTTTAGTCTCTTTTGATTGAATATAGTTTGAAGTCTATATTGTTAGATATTAGGATAGCCACACCAGCTTGTTTCTTAGGTCCAGTTGATTGGAAAGTATTTTTCCAACCCTTTACAGTGAGGTGGTATCTGTCTTTGTGAGTTTTACACTGAAAAGACCCATAGTATTTTTTCCCTTGACACTTTGTTTTCATTAAGATAGGATTTACTCCATTACAATGTATTGTTTGAAGATTGTTGATATCTTCTAAGTACTTTGCAAAAATGTCTAGTTACAGAACATTTCCACCGCTCCCTGAAGAACCAAATACTACCAAGATTGGGAAAATTTTCAGGGACTGAAGTGAGTGGTCTTCCTATGGTCATCACTGGCTTATTTTCTATGGTGCTGGATTTATCTATTGTGGTTACTTCATACACATGCAATAATATACATGTTGCTATTTGGCTGTAGCTTCTTTCATATAGCAGAGCTTTCAAGGGTCATCCATGTAATAACACATATCAAATCTTCAGTTTTTATATGAGTAAAAAGTATTTTTACATACACCACACTTCATTTATCTATGATTCAGTTCATTGATGTTTGGATTATTCACATTTTTGGCTATTGTGAATAAATCCTGTTGAACATTTGTGTACAAGGTTTTACATAAGCATATATTTCAGTTCCCTAGTAATAATAACCCAGAACTGAATTTGAAGTTATATAATAGATTAAATGTTCTATGTTTTCAAGAGCTATCAGTGGTCAAACTATTCTAAGTTCCTAGAAATTATGTAAGTATGTTCTTGTCTGAATCCTGCCAATACTTGTTATTCTATTTTCAAAAATGATCATACTAACAATAGTAGTGGATACGAATTATTGGTATCTCACTGTGGTATTCCATACTTTTTAATCATAACTATTAGATCGCCATTCTCTACCTCAAGAAAGCTAGGAAACTAATGTATGTCTAATGTATATTTCATATGAGTGAAATTGTAGATATGGTCTTCGTAGTGAATGGTCTGATAATATCTTCCTCCAAAAGACATTTATTTTGGCTGCACTTAGTGTTTATGGTAGACACAGTTTGCTTAATCCACTAAAATAAAATAGGAGAGAGCTGGGACTATTGCTCAGTGTTCAAGTGATAGCTTGCCATGGACAAGGCTCTGAGTTTGATCTCTAGCACTGGAAAAAGTGGAAAGGACATAAACAATATAAAATATGCCCTAGTATTAGAAAAGTCACGGCTCTTTCTGTCCTACTCTTGTCTTCTGGAGTCTAACTACGGAGATTCAAGCCTGAGGTAGATGCTACAGCTCTTTGCCCTTGCAAACATTCACCTCAGATTTATTACTGTGCTTGATTGCTGACATCTGCTCAGCTTTCAAGCTCTGTTTTAAGTCTTATTTAGTGAAGCGCATTTTTAAATGTCAAGCTTGTCACATGGATTCTTTCTCTTACTATATCTGGACCTTATGAATGCTTTGAGAAATCTTTAATAATTAAAAAAGACTTTTAAAACTAATTTCTTAACAACCACAAAGGGAAACTTGGGCTGAAATTAATTAGGTCTCTTGGAATTAAAGTAATTTTTCTTATACTGTTTAACATCAAGCACTTTCCATAGTCTTGTCTACAAATCTTTGTTACCATGTTTATCGTTAATGTGCTTTGAGCCTCAATTTCCAGCAGTATAAGACTGTCATTTTGAATCTTCATCAGACCCTTACACATTCCGTGGAAGTGGTAGAGGAGCTATTGTCAAGGACCGGCCTCAACAAAAATACTTCTTTCCAGGTTTGGGGCTTGGGAGTTGAAGAAATATAAGTAAAGAATATGAAGACACATAAAAATAATAAGACAAGAAAATGTAGAATGTATCAAGAGGAGCATCCAGTGACTAAAATCCTGAAATTCACCCATGTTTATTTTTCCACAGTTTTATACCCAACATAAATGGAAGGGGGGGGTAACAAAAGACTTTATTAACATGACGCACAGTCAATGCTCTTATCACTCCGAGACATAAAATCATTAGCATTCTGTTGTCTAGGTAGCTAAGGTGCCCTGGGCCTCTTACACTGAAGATCGCTGTTCCCTAGGTGACCTCATAGTTACAGCAGGAGCAGAAGTCCATTTGCTTATCCTGACCACCTGTCAGGATGACATGGAGCTATCTTAATTTCAAAAGAGCCAGGCAACCACCTCCTGAGTTAGTAGGTACAATTATGCCTATCGCTCTCCAAACACTCTGATGGCAGACAAGGTGGAAATGGGCCTGCATTTTTCGGCCTCCACAAACTATTAAATGTTTTCAATCTCCCTTTTGACAAGTGGTAGAAATATTATTCTCAGTCTAAAATTTGGCATTGTTTTCATAAGCCCTTCTTGTTGGGGTAAACATAATATGGATGTTCATATGGCAACTGTCTTAGCCATGGTTTTATTGCTGTGAAGAGACCACAGCAACTCTTTTTTAAGTATTATTTAAAGTTTTTTTTTTATGTACCAACCACAGTTACCCCTCCCTTTCCTCATTCTGTCCCTCCCCCCACTTTCCTTCATCCAACTCTGAATCCACTCCTGAGAAAGGGTAATGCCTCCCATCAGAAGTCAACAATGTCTGGTACACCATTTTGAGGCAGGACCAAGGCACTCCCCCTTTATCTAGGCTGTGCAAGGTATTCCTCCACAGAGAATGGACTCCAGAAAGGCAGTTCATGCACTAGGGATAAATTCTAGTCTCGCTGCCAGTGGCCTCACAGACTGCCTATGCCACAGAACTGTCACCCACATTCAGAGGACCTAGTTAGGTCCCATGCAGGTTCCCCGGCTATCAGCCCAGAGTCAGTGAACTCCCACTAACTTTGGTCCACTGTCTCTGTGGGTTTTGTGGTCATGATATTGATCCCTTTGCTCATACAATGCCTTCTCTTCAACTGGACTCCAGGAGCTTGGCCCAGTACTTAGCTATGGATCTCTGCATCTGCTTCTATCAGTTACTGGATGAAGGTTCTGCGATTACATTAGGGTGGATTCCTCACTTCAAGTTATACTATAGAGCTATAGTAACAACAACAACATTAAAAACAAAAACAGTTTGGTATTGACATAAAAACAAACACATGGATTCAAGAAAACATTTTACTTGGGGTTGCTTACAGTTTCATAGCTCTAGTCCTTTAACATGGTTAGGAAGATAGAGGCATGCAGGCAAGCATGGTGCTAGAGAAGTGCCTGAAAGTTCTACATAGAGATCCATAAGCAGCAGAAGGAGAGAGATAATGGCCCTAGTTTGGGCCTCTGATACCCCAAGGCCAATCCCCAGTGACACATTCTACCAACAAGGCCACACTTATTCCAACAAAGGCACACCTCATGTTCCTTCTTACTTACATAGGAATAAGAGTGCCACTTAAGAGTGATTTCCTGGTGACTACGCATTCAAATATTGGAGCCTATAAACACTGTGCTGTATTACCTCAACTTGACACAAGCTAAAGTCATTTGAAGGGAGAGAACATCAAGGAAGAAAGTGCCTCCATAAGATCATGGTGTAGGCAAACCTATATGACATTTTCTTAATTAGTGCTGGATGGTGGAAGGCCCAGCCCATTGTGGGTGGGGCCATTCCTGTACTGGTGGTTCTGGTTTCTATAAGAAAACAGGCTGAGCTATCCATGTAGAGCCAACCAGTAAGCAACATCCCTCCATGACCTCTGCATCAGCTCCTCCTCCAATTTGCTGCCCTGTTTGAGTTCTTGTCCTAAGTTCCTTTGATGATGAACAGTGCAATGGAAGTTTAAGACATTTAGATCCTTTTTTACCCAGCATGCTTTTTTTTGGTTATGGTGTTTCAGTGCAGCAATAGAAGTCCTTACTGAGCCGAGTTCCTATCAGGATAATAGGGGAGAGCTGTGACAGATCTGACCATGTTGGTTTGTGGATGATTGTGGAAGAGACGTGCAATTGTAGACTAGAAAAGCCACTGAGTATTGAGAGCTCAGGGAGAAGCACCCTGGGAACTTGCAAGATTAGAAAGTTGAAATCAGTGCAGACAACGAAGGCCTGGCTTTTGAAGTTTCAGAGTGAAGTTTAAAGAGTCTATCAGGGCCATGTGCTATTTTGAGTTGACAGTGCATGGTTCTGGTTAGCTGGGGCTGATGCACCAGCTGGATTAACAAGAGCCAAGAACCAATGAAGTAAAATCTTTGTGTTCCTGGTACAACAGTGTTGTGGGAGGTCCTTCTGCTCCTCCAGCCTACAGCTGCTGAGATACCAGCCCACTGGCGCGTGGTCTCTCTCCCTTTAAAAAAGCGGCTACTTCCCTTCTCGCTCTCTTTGCTTCCTGCTCCGTTTCCGGCGACTAGACTCCTTCCTGATTGCACAGAGGGCTGTTGTCTGGGACGGTTATCTGTAAGTTTTTTCCTCTTTAAATAAATATCACCTTATTAATCATAATTCCAAACTGGTGTGGCATTGTTTGCGACTTACGCCTTCACCTGGTGCCCAACGTTTGGTTTTATCTTCCTCTTGAAGTAGCTGGTGCTGCCAGGCACAGACATGTCTCATTGTCAGGAAAACCCCTAAGTAATTAAAACATTAAATGCCATATTCTGCAGTCTTTGAAAGATATGAAGAATGCCTATCTAACTGAAACATATCTCTATATATCTAGAAAATCTAACTAACATGACTACAAGCTTTACTATTATCGATGATTATCCATTAGCAACCTATATTTCCTACTATACATTATATTTTAAATGAACTACACAATCACAATACCTTAATCAATATCAGAAATACATATACATATAACAAAATTGACCTTAAAATCCATACCAATGTAAATTATTCATAGCTATATCATATCCCCCTTTAAATGTAAAAGAACATTTATAAAGAATATTTGGGAACATGGGCGCATTTTTTTTCTCTCCAAACTGCTTCCTGCTGAATGAGGGCATCGTTAATTAGGTTTTTCATGGTATAATTGGTGTGCCAGGGTCATCTCAGTTGGCAGTTGAGTGATGTAATTTTTTGAGGGTGTTCACAGCAACTTTTCGGGAGGTTGTGGTCTATCATACCATATCAAGATAGAATCAATCCACAGGGTCTGGTCCTCTGTGAAAACAAAAGAAGACCCTCTCCAAAGCATCATATCCTTAGACCCAAATTTTGAAATCATAATACCCTTATATCCATTCTGGTTTAGCTTGGCAGCCCATGTAATGAAATGTCTCTCTGTACTTAGCTCCTTCACAGCTCTGGGGCTGCCAGGTAGGAGCGGCACTCAGCACTTTAATTCTGAGACTGAGCGTGCAGCACAGAAATTCTTTTCATTAAAGTTACAGCCAAATCTGACAGGCAGAGCACTGTGCAGTCTGAAAACACATCTCGTCTCTGTATGGTGGCAGGAATCAGCCATGCTCTTCTGCCTGCCTAAGCCTGATTCGGCCGGCTGCCCAGGTGCAGGCGGGGAGCACTGAGCCATCAGCATGGTCTTAGAGCACTCTCCTTCAGATCCCAAGTGGGAATACAAACATCCAATCCCATAAAAGCCATTGAAATGCTTTAAAGCCAGAGTTCACGCTGGCAGCATAGCCCCAAGAAGCTGCGCTTTAAAATGACACAGTGTTTTTTCTGTTGTTGTTGCCGAATCAGGAAACCTCTCTACAGCACACCACCAACAAACAGCAAAAGTCTGTGTTAAACTCCCTCTCCCTTATTTTTAAGCCTTCTCAGGTTTTTAAGTGGATTTAGTCCATCACGTTGGGTGCCACTCTTCTGTAATGCAAGCGGCCGGGCTACATTCCCGGCACCCGGCAGACCGCATGGCTAGCTTATGCCTTGAAATAATTACACGGAAACTGTATTCTTTTAAACACTGCTTGGCCCGTTAGTTCCAGCCTCTTATTGGCTAACTCTTACATATTAATCTAACCCATTTCTAATAATCTGTGTAGCCCATGAGGTGGCTTACCAGGGAAGATCTTAACCTGCGTCTGGCTGGAGTGGGAGAATCATGTAGACTCCTTGACTCCGCTTCTTTTTTCCCAGCATTCTGTTCTGTTTACTGCACCTACCTAATTTTATGTCCTATCAAAGGGCCAAGGCAGTCTCTTTATTTAACCAATGAAATTAACACAAAACAGAAGACTCTCCCCCATCACAACAGAGACTGTTCAGGTGGAACTAAGAAGTTGGAGTTGATTAAGAAGAGACCAGAATCACTGAGGTGAAATCTTCTGGAAAATATCTCCTCAGATTCTGCATTCAGAAGCTATGTTCCAGATAGGGCCAAATCACTTTTTTTAAACTAAGTAAAGGTCTTTTATTACTTTTTCAACAACCAAGAACATTAACCTATTTCTTTCTCAGAATGATCATGTGGGATTCTCAAATGTACACTTTCTCAACTGGAAGAGAATTTGTGCTTTCTTTCTAGTTCCCTTCCACCTTTTAATTTTGATCTACAGTGAAAATACAGTGCCTCATACAGAGACTAGGAATTTAACAAGCAAAACAACCTTCACTATTCTCTATTGTGAAGAAGAAATGTCTCCCTCTTTTCTTGCTTAAACAGGGGACCTAAGA
Source organism: Microtus agrestis (assembly GCA_902806775.1). NCBI lineage: Eukaryota > Metazoa > Chordata > Mammalia > Rodentia > Cricetidae > Microtus > Microtus agrestis. The sequence continues at coordinate 194,006 of CADCXT010002603.1, read as the reverse complement.
CAAGAGTGGATCTTTCACACTGTAGAGAATTTACTTTTCCTATAGCTCAGATTTTGGAGGCTTTCCTGCTATGCAATATACCACTTTGATATATGAGCAAATGATTTAGAATAACTAATTCCTCTTTCTATTTATTTATTTATTAAAGATTTCTGCCTCTTCCCCACCACCGCATCCAATTTCCCTCCCCCTTCCCCAACCAAGTCTTCCTCCTTCATCAGCCAAAAGAGCAATCAGGGTTCCCTGCCTTGTGGGAAGTCCAAGAACCTGGGTTGTTACTGATCATCAAAGCACTCAACCTGAATGGTCTCATCACCCCTGTGTTGTTTACAGACCTCCAAAATCTCAATTGAGTTTTATAGTCCAAAGCTTGATCATCTTGATTTCAAATTAATGGATGAATTTTAGGCTTTTAGAGAGACAAGGAAACAGGCACTGTTCAAGTGAAATGTCTCCCTGCCTAAGACCTAAGCCATTACAGTATACTTTTTAGAAAGTGTAATGTGTTAGTGGACTGCACCTCTTTCTACTTCCTCAGGAAAATCTCCTAAAGTCTGGAAGATTCAGCTATGAAAAGTCTGTGCTCTTTGGGTCTAATGAGCTTCAGATGCAAAGCCACAGGAAGATAGCTGTGACAAAACTCAGTTTGAAGTTTGAACATAGGACACTGTCTTAGGGTTTTATTGCTGTGAAGAGATACCATAACCATGGCAATGCTTATAAAGAAAAATATTTAACTGGGGTTGGCTTATACTTTCAGAGATTTAGTCTGTTATTGTCATGGCAAGACATGGGGGCACAGTATGCAGGCAAACAGGGTGCTGGAGGGGTAGCTGAGAGTTCTACATCTTGATCTGCAAGCAAAAAAGGAGACTGCCACACTAGGCTTACCTTGATCATGAGACCTCAAAGCCCACCTCCACCGTGACACACCTCCTCCAACAAGGCCACACCTACTCCAACAAGGCCATACCTCCTAATAGTGCCACCACCTATGGGCCAGCCATTAAAACACATGATTCTATGGGCACCATTTTTATTTAAAACACTGCATTCTACTCCCTTGCCTGTATAGGCTTGTAGCCAGAACATAATGAAGAAATATATTTGGTTCAACTTTAAAAGTCTTCAGACTCAATAACAGTCTTAAACATGTTTAGAAGTCCAAATTTCAAAGTCTCTTCTCAGACTCTTAACTGTAATCCCCTTTAAAATAAAAATAAGAAAGCAGATCACATACTTCCAACATAAAATAACACAGGATATACATTACCATTCTAAAAGGGAGGAAAGGGGGTATAGTAGGGACCAAAGCAAAACCAATAACCAGCTGGGAAAACTCCAAGCTCTGCATCTCCATGTCTGCTGTCAAAATGCTCTTCAGATTTACAACTTCTTTCAGCTATGCTAACAAGTATACACAAACTGCTTCCTCTTGGGCAGGTTCTGCTCTCAGTTAGCAGCTCTCCTTGGCAGGTATCCCAAGACTGGCATCTCCAACATCCTGGGGTATCCAAGGCAATTCAGGCTTCATCTTCACAGCTTCATGGAATGACTTCTCTGGGTCTCCATTCAGAGACACCACTGACACACACCTGGTCGCAGTGGCTTTTCTTAGTGAAGGATGGAGATTCTGTGACCCCTATCTTCTATCCTTGAATCTAAAGCCAGGACCAAGTGGCTGAAGCTGCCAACTTCTGCTGCTTGCTAGGGATGGGAATTTAGAAATTCATTAGTGTCTGTCTTCTGAGTGCTGGGATTAAAAGCATGCACTACCACACCTGGCTCTAAGCCTTTCTTTAATTCATTTTCATAAGTTGAAATCTCATCTGGGTGGGATCCTGTCCTGAGATCACAACACCCTTTATTCCATTTAACATCTGGCTCTTCTTTAATCTGTTTATCTCCTTTAAATAAATCCTAACATAGGATTTAGCTTCATTCAACTTCCTAGTGCCCCTTTCCTCCTCAGTCTGCACATTTTGTATATTTACTTGCTTGGCCTGCTCCTTTTCATTATAAATCTTTTCAAGAGTAAACACTAGTAACTACATGTCAGAGTCTATATTAGGCTGTTTGGAAATTCCCTTTACCAATGCAATGAGTTCCAAACTCTTTAACCTCAGGCAGACTTTTTGGACAAGGCAAAGTAGCCACATTCTTAACCAAAATATAACAAGTCTCTAGGTCACATACTAAATTTCTTCTCCTCTGAAATCTCATGAACAAGGCCCCCACAGTTCAAACCATCCCCAGCCCCACAGGCTTCCATGCTCCTACTCATATGGCTCACTAAGCACCACTAAAGCATTCCATTTCTTTCCTAATCCAAAGTTTCTGCATGAATTCTAGTTGGTCTTAATAATAAAAACCTGGAGCCAGATATTGGGATAGATGCTAAAAGATCTGAGAGAGAAAGGAGCAAATCATAGCCAACTCTTACCTTGCTAACTCCTCAGCTGAAAAAGGCTAAGCTCTTGTCTCACCCCATCTTATATTTTTCTCTCTGCCCAGTCATATCACTTCCTGTCTCTCTGTACAGACCTCCAGACCTCTATGGCTAGCTAGTGGCTAGTTCCACCCTCTGATCTTAAAGCAAGCTTTATTTGTTAGAGCACAAACAAAATATCACCAAAGTCCCCAAATTTATATTTCTACAAACAAAAGCATGATCAGGCCTACCAAAGCATCACCCCAGTCCTGGCACCAACTTCTGTCTTAGTTAGGGTTTCTATTTCTGTGAAGAGACATCATGACCATAGCAACTCTTATAAAGAAAAACATTTAATTGGGGCTATTGTACAGCTTCAGAGGTTTAATCCATTCTGGTTATGGTGGGAAATGGTGGCATGCAGGCAGACATGGTACTGGAGAAGTTCTACCTCTTGATTCAGAGGCAGGAGAAAGAGACTGCACACAAACGCTGGTTTGAACAAGAGATCTCAAAGAATACCTCTACAATAACACACTTCCTCCAACAATGTCACACCTCCTAATAGTGCCACTCCTTTTGGGCCAATCATTCAAATACATGAGTAAATGGGGGCCATTCCTATCAAACCAACACAGATAATTCAGAGGTTTGCTACCAGAGCATAAAAGGAATTTAAATTATTCTCCAATGGAGAATACGGCTTAGAAGATTAAATAGGCCACTCAACTAATATTAGTTATGCCATAAGTGTTTAAGATAAGTACAATAACACTTCATGAATTTTAAAATAAAATCAAGCAATATAATCTTTCTTCAAACCTTACATCAACAGGGGAAGCAGTTTGTTGAAAATCAAAAGAACATGAAAGTTTTGTGTATTTTTTTCTCCCTATTGGACATCAGTACAATTAGTTTAGTTTTCAGGCCCTCACTTGGTGACATAGTGTGCAATAACCCTCTAGCTTTAAATCTTGTTCCTATTCCTGTATTTTGACAGCTTCCATAGGATTCCTGCAATGAGAATGAAATGAGAACCTGTAATTATATAATTTGGTAAGGAGACCTGGTCTATTTTGTTCCAATATAATGATTGACATTTGGTTTGGTTTTGATAAACTTAAAGGAATAGTGAGAAAGATGTAACTTTCCATAGTTTTTTTCTTGTTTCATGGAGAATTTACTCCTGTTAATTTAGTTGATTTGTTTTAGAAAACTTTCATCAAAATTTCATCCAACCATCTGGGGAAGCTCTCTACTTCATTTTAATAGCCATGACTCTCTTTTCTATTCATATTATCTGGGATATTGTATAAATATTTTCTTCAAGCTCTCTTATGGAATTTTTCCTTCTTTTGAGAAGCAATGTTTTTAATTGAAAGTTTCTTTTTTTCACCTTAAAATGAAAATTTTTCATTTTTTTTTTGCAAGGAGAAGGCTACTTGTTTGTCCTGGCCACCCAGCTAGCTCAGTCGGTAGAGCATGAGACGCTTAATTGCAGGGTCATGGGTTCATGCCCCATGTTGGGCACTATTTGTTATTGAAATTCCTGTCCTGCCTGGATCCCACAGTTGTTAAGTCCCAAAGATATCACACAGAGGTCTACATTGGTTATAAACTGATTGGCCTATTAGCTCAGGCTTCTTATTAACACTTATAACTTATATTAGCCCATAATTTTTGTCTATGGTAGCCACATGGCTCAGTACCTTATTCAGAGAGGCAGTCACATCTTACTTCTTCTGCGGCTGGATCACGACTGTGGACCAAGATTTTCTCTTCCAAGAATTCTCCTGTTCTTGTCTCCCTGACTCTACTTCCTGCCTGATTATCTTGCCTATACTTCCTGCCTGGCTACTGGCCAATCAGCATTTTATTAAAATACAAATAACAGGGTACAAACCATTGTCCCATAGAAATTTTCATTAATTAAGTTATATTTTTGGTAATTGCACACACACACACAGTCACACACATACACACAATACATTCTGATTCCTTTCTGTTCTCTTCCCATTTCTTAACTCTCATCCACTGCAATCACATCACCTTCACATTTTTTCTCCCCAATTCACTCTCCTAGGCTCATGACTTTTGATCTTACCTTGTGTCCCACTTAGTTTCTCCAGGGCCATCAGTGGTAATATCCCCCTGGAGACTGTGTGATCACCAGTGGATATATATATATACAACTGTAGACAAGGTTTTTCAAGTTCCCTGAATATATCATCAGGAAATATTTAAGCAATGGAGAGTGGAAAATGCTGAGCCCCTCCCCTCCCTGTGCTTGGCAGTTGGGGGGGGGTGCTAAATGTGTTCCTTTTTTCAAAAACATTTCCTCAATACTTATGTTGAGAAAGTCGTATCTCTTTAAGTATATCTGAAAATAATAACTTGTCTTATGTTTCACTGTCTTCATCCTTCACCTCTGGAGCTCATTCTTCTTTTCACATTACATATTTTTTAAGTCTCCTTCTGAAGGCTATGTCAATATTCATGCTCTTTTTCATTTAACAGTTTATATTTTAATGCTACTTTTAAAGAGTCTCAAAAATATTAGAGATAAGTATTTTCATTATGTTTGTTTGAAACTGAAGTTAGCCAACTACTTTTCCTTGTCAATTTTCCCAGTTCAAACAATTTGGTTATATTAATTAAGTACTACAAGTATCTTCTGTAAATCTATTAGATGTGTTATGATGGTTAGTTTTAATTATTTATTAAAATTCAGGTGCCTACAAGAAGTAATTTACCACTTCAGAAGACGGTTCTTCATTGCTTAGTTCTATGATAAATATTAGTAGTGTGAATTCCTGATTCTGGTGAAATTCTTGAGAAGTTACTTTGCTTTTTTTTTGAATTGCCTTCAGAAAAGAGTTCATATTCCAGTATCAAATTCTTAATGTTCAATCTCTTCCACCGACATAAAATGGTTCTGTAGTATCTCATTGAAAAAGAATAGCAGATAAAACCACATCTGTGCAGTCAAAGGCAAAGTCATGGTGTCTTACTTAAAGACATACACATCCCTAATTATATTCAAGGAAAGAAGAAACTACCTAGAATTTTCCTTTTTCTTTCCATGGTAATGGGAAATTTTCTTATAGATTAAATTGGAAAGTCAATTAAACTATAGAAAGTCATAAAACATTACAAATTAAAGACCCCAAGATGGTAGTACTGTGTAATCAGAGAAACAATATGTTCTGGTTTGTGTTTTTCAGGGACCAGCAATCATGTTTTAAATTGGAAGAATACTGCAGTTGTATTCATTATTCTGTTTTCAGTTTCAAGTGTCATCAGTGTCATCCTTGGGATCAATCTCTATATTAATTTAAAAAATAAAAGGTAAGCTCTCATCCACTGCAATCACATCACCTTCAAAAATTACAAGGGATCTGAAAAAGTTCATCATGAAGTGGATATTGAAGAAAGACTCATTTCCATAGGTTCAGCAGTTTCCGACATCAAGTAGTCAAAAAAGTAGACTGTTGGAAAGCATTTCTGTTTGTGGTGAGTTGAGTATAAGATTGGTTTTTTAAAGAAAATATTTGTTTTTTTTTTTTTTACTTTCTATATATAGGTGTTTGCCTGTGTGCCTCTGGTCCCTGTGGAAGCCAAAAGAGGGTGTTAAAATTCAAGATGCAGGCAATTATGAAACCTCCACGTGAGTGCTGGGAACTGAATCAGGATCTTCTGAACAAGCAACAAATGCTCTTAACTGCTGAGCCATCTCTCCAGCCCAGTTTTAAGATTCTTTATTGATTCTAGGGCAGTGGTGGTGCATTCTTTTAATCCCCTCTCTGGGCAGGCAGAGGCAGTCAGCTCTCTGAGTTCCAGGCCAACGGGGTATACAGAATGAGTTTCAGGACAGCCAGGGCTACACAGACAAACCCTGTCTTGAAAAATGAAAATTTCTTTATTGAGAACAAATTTTCACAGAATAGAGCATAGGCCCAGGACAGTAGGTGGTGTGGGAGAGACATAGAAGCCGGAAATAGGTCTATCTGACCTAAGGTCAAAGCGAGATCTTACTTTTATATTTTATTTTATTTTAAGCCAATCTTTTTTCATTTTACATATCAATCCCAGTTCTCTTTCCCTCCTCTCTTCCCACTTCCCCCACTTTTTCCCCACTCCCCATCCATTACTCAGAGAGAGTGAGGCCTCCCATGGGAAGTCAATGAAGTCTGTGACATCACTTACTATTTAATAGCATTAAATAGTAAAATGTCCATCCATTTGTCCAGCTCTCCTCATGATAAGCAGTGCATGATGGAAAGATAAATGGAAATAAGATACTAGGCAGTGACAGTAGAAACCATAAACATAGGAGGCAGCATGTGGTTTATTTGGCTGTCATTATGTATTCTTTGAATTCAGCCATCTGGGGGGTTTTGTTCTGCACCATCTCAATCCAAATCTATAAACCAGAGGAGCATGTGGATCTGATCTAGAATATAGAAGGCTCTCTCTCTCTCTCTCTCTCTCTCTCTCTCTCTCTCTCTCTCTCTCTCTCTCTCTCTCTCTCTCTCTGGATGTGGAAGGTAGATCTTAGAAGACAAGAATGAAGGAGCATTTTGAAGAGACGGCTACAGTAGTCAGGAGACAGACGAAAACTGTCTAGACTGAAGAGGTAGAAACTCAGGATGGGAAGGCTTCCTGAGGGACAGGTATGGAGAATGAGTGAGAGAAAAGCATTATCTTACCCAAAGTAAGTGTTTTAACAGTAAAGAGAACTTTTACAAATATATACAAGAGTAGAGGGGGAGCAAGCTTTGGAGAGAGGACTAAAAATTCTGTTTTAAACACTGTCATTTTTAAATGCCTATTTTATACTTGAGGGAGTGTGTTAATTATCTACATGTATGGATCTTGGATTTGTGCAGAAGATGATAAGTTTTGGAATATAGAGGATATGATCTCCATGGAGACAGATTATAAAGTATCGCTCTCAAAGTCTAATTGGTACCCTTCACTGACAATGTGCTGCCAGGAGGGGGAGTGTTAAGTCAGTATTCGGTTTATTTCTCTAACAGTGTTGTGGTATCTCCAGGTCAGAGAACACACAGCAACAATCAACACCGATGCATGGCCAGTTATTAAAACCGGTGATCACACGGCCATCAACAGAGACTGAAAACTTAATGAGCCAACCTTGTCAGATGAAGGTATAATTTGTAGAATGTGATTACTTTCTGTTACTGTATTCTTTAAATTTAAGAAGTAACCTTACAAATTTGGTCATGCAGTGCCTAGTGGCAATTATCATTTTGGAGAAAAATAGTTCTTTCAATGTACAATTCTATTCTGAAAGCAGTGAATTCAAGTGAGGTTTTTGCTTTTGTTAACGCCCTTACATTTTGACATTAAGATTAGGTTTAACTGATACATAACAATTATAGATATTTTTGGAGCACCATGTAGAATTGATCATGTCATACCTGTCTTTCTGTCTGGATTTTTTTTTTTTTACTTAAATGTGGATGAGCCCCAAGTTCTGTCCATGTTGCTGCAAATGACAGACTTTCTTTTTATGGCCAAATACTGTTCACAAGGGTGTGTGCACCACACTTCTCACTCCGTTCATCATTTCCACACAGGCAGTTGCTTCACCTTGTCTATTATAAATAGTTCCCAGACATCTCTTCAACATTTCAACATCGATTTCTTTTCCCTTTGAATATATATCCTGAAATAGTATAGCTTTATCACATAGCACCTTTTTTCAACTTTTTTGAGAAGCTTTCATGCCGTTTTCCAAAATGGCCACTCTAATTTCCACTTCACCTCCACTATGCAGGGGTTGCCTTCTCCATCTGCACACCCACTTTTCTTTGTTGTTTTTAATAGTACCTATTTTATTTAATAGTAGCTAACTTTTGTGGAGTAAGCTGTTATCTTCTGGTGGCTTGATTGCCATTTTCCTCATGATTAGTGATGTTAAGAATTTCTCCTGTGCCTACTAGCCATTTTTTATGTCTTTTTTGAGATATGTCTGTTTAGGCTTATTGTTCATAAAACCAAGTAGGTTTTTTTTGAGTTTCTAAGTTCTTTATATGTTTTCAAATATCAAATGCTTTTCAGAAGTGGAGTTTGTAAATATTTTCTTCTTTTCAGAAGATAGTCCCTTTCTTGCTACTGATGACTATTTTCCTTGTTGACTGGAAGTGTTTTACTATTATCTAATTTCGTTGTTCATTTTGGTTTTGTTGCCTGTGGTTTTGGACCTTGTCTGAAATGTCCGTAGTCCTTACTGCTTCCACTTTCCCGAATATTTTTCCTAAGATTTGTTCTAGTGGTTTTATCATCCTATATTTATAGAATTTTGTATTTATATTTTAAAACCTATATTATGTATAAATATATATGCAATATATAGAATATTCATATATTGCACGTATAAATGTATAATATATAAACTTATATACAATATAGGTTTTCAAATACTATATTTGAGCTGTCCTTCTAGTTGTATTTGATTTTTACAACATGTGTGAGAGATCACTCTACTTTCTACCCCTTGCATGTGAGTTATCCAATTTCCCTAACACTATTTATTTATTTATTTACTCTCTTTTCCCAATATTTTTGTGTGCTTTTAGCACTTTTATTGAAAATTGATTTTCTGTAAATGTGTGCATTTATTGAACACTTTATTCTCTTCTGTTTATCTATGTGTCTGTGTTTTGCAAATAAATACCATGTTGCTTTGATTATCTCCAGTTTCATGGTATGTGTTGAAGTCAGGCGGTCCAGTGTCTTTAAGATTTTTTTACTAGTTATATGGAGAATGTCATAGAAGTTGTATGGACTCTTTGGAGCACATTGAGTTCTATAGACTATTTGACTATTTGAACTCCCCCAGTCTATGAAAACAGAGTGTCTTTTCAGTGTGTGTATCCTATTGACTTCTCTGTTTGATATTTGGTTGTTGAAATAGGAGCGGCGGGGCTGCATCCCTAGCACCCCGGCCGCCTACACAGCTAGCTTTACCCAAAATAATTACAGGGACACTGTATTCTTTTAAACACTGCTTGGCCCATCTCTATCTAGCCTCTTCTAGGCTAACTCTCGCACCTGGACTAACCCATTTCTAATAATGTGTGTAAGCACCCCAAGGTGCGCTTACCAGGAAGATCCTAGCCTACGTCCATCCTGGGTTGGAGCTTCATCGAGAGTGCCTCAGAGAGCAGAGCTATCCCGTCTGCCCAAGAGACAGGAGCATGGCGTCTCTCTCTGAGGCGTCCGGCTCTGAGCGGAGCTGCATGCTCTCTGACCTCACTTCCTCTTCCTCTCAGCATTTTCTTCTGTTTACTCCACCCACCTATGTTCTAACCAATCAGGCCAAGCAGTTTATTTATTGCTTATCCAATGAGATCAACAGATTGATATATGACACTCCCACATCATTTGGTGATTTTTTTTTCACTGTGACAAGCTTTGTGAAGGCTGATGACCTTTTAGTGTTATTTGTCTCACCTCATCTTTGCTATATGTTTATCAAGTCTTTTCTTTTTAGGAAAACTCACATTGTTCTCTGTATATGACTTCTGTAATTTTCACTGATCTAATGCCTTGATTCTTTTTATTCCTTCACTGTCATGAATGGAATCCTTATTTGTACTTGAAATTTTGGTGGCTGTCAAAAATAAAGGAAAATTCCTTGGTAGTACCAGCAACATTGTGTTCAGAATGTTGGCAACGTTTATATCTACTTGACACAAACTAGAGTCAGTGGAGAGGAGGGAACCTCAACTGAGAAAGTGCCTTGATAAAATCAGGCTATAGGCAGGCCTGTATCTTCTTTTCTTTATTAGTGATTGATGGAGGAGGTCCCAGTTCATTGTGGGTGGATCCACACCTAAAATGGTGGCCCTAGGTTCTACAAGAAAGCAGGGTTTAGTGTAATGCCTGCATTACTATCTATGGTACAGTTTGTGCTACTTTATCATTCGAGAGCCAGGCGAGGGCCTGGAGATTAAAAAAACACACAAGAGAAATGGGTTATTCCTGAGGAGAGAATACCGAATGCCCTTTATTCAAGCTTAGGAAAACCTTATATACCTAGCTGCTGCACAATGGAAATCCCCCCAGGCAGGTGGAAAATTACCAAGCCCAAGAGAGAGTAAACAGTGGCGTTATAGCTAACAACCAGGGGCAGAGGGAGCACAAGAACAAACACGATATTTAGCCGAAATCTGCAACAAGATGTCTGGCCAGAAGCTGTCCTCAAGATGAACCCCGAGAGGAGGAGTAGACCCGTGGGCCCTACAGTTGAGATTTCCATAAAGAGCAGCCAGTAATCAGCACCCCTCCATGACCTGTGCATCAGCTTCTGCCTCCAGGTTCCTGCTCTGTTTGAGTTGCTGCCTGACTTCCTTTGATGATGAACAGTAATCAAAGTATAAGCCAAATCAACACTTTCTTCCCCAGCTTGGTTTAGGTCATTTTGTTTCACTAAAGAAACATAAACTCTAAAGCAAGTTGATACCAGCATTGTAGGGTATTTCTGTGACAGACCTGATCATGTAGTTTGGGGGACGATTGTGGAAAATTTTTTAGAACATTGTGCAAGAAAAGCCATTGCATGTTCATTCAATGTTTGGTTCAGTAAGAGAACGGAGGATGTTGAGGGCAATGCAAAAGATAGAGGCATGGCTTGTGAAGTTTTAGAGTTAATTTTAAAGACTTTATTGGGGATATTTGTTTTGCATTAAGATTCTGTGTTTCTAGTTAGCTGGGGCTGAAAAATCAACTGTGATTAACAAGATACCTACTACAGTAAAACCTTTGCTTTGCTGGGATAATTGAAGCTGTTTTATTGGGACTGAGAAATTTAATGGTGAAAGAGATATCCTGATTGAGGGAGCCATTGTAGGATTAGCATCAACCTGTCTCTAGAGAAATCCCCAGGAATCCACAAGGATGACCCCAGCAATAGAGGAGAGGGGGCCTGATCTTGACTTGCCCAGTAGTCAGACTTACGAATGTCTTAAATATCATCATAGAATCTTCATTCAGCAACTGATAAAAACACAGGCAGAAACCCACATTGGAGTACTGGACTGAGTTCCCAAAGTCCAGGTGAAAAGTGGAAGGAATGAGAATTTGAACAAAGAGGTCAAGACCATGATGGGGATACCCACTGAAACAGTTTACCTGAGATAATAGGAGCACACCAACTCCAGCCAGACTGGGAAGGATCAAACACAGGAGCAAACTGGTATCTCCAAGTGTGGTTGTTTTGTGCCTAGACTCTTGTCCCCAAAGAGACCACCAAGGATCCAGGACTTAGATGGAAAAAAGCAAGGTTTATTCCAAAGTACAGTATTAGCCTAGGCAAGGAACTCATCCAGTACACTCAACGCAGTGAGGGTGGGAGGAGCTGCCTTCCAAAGATTACAGGACTTCATAGACAATCTTACAGGACCACCAGTTCTCACCTAATTTGCATACCAAGAACTAATTGAGGACAGCAAACAATTACAAAAGGGCATAGAATTCAATAACCATGATATCATTATGAAAATTGATCCTACTGCACGAACTGGCTTTGTGGGAGCCTAGGCAGTTTGGATGCTCACCTTACTAGACCTGGATGGAGGTGGGGGTACTTGTCCCACAGGGCAGGGAAACTTGATTGCTCTTTGGGCTAAAGAGGGAGGGGGACTTGATTGGGGGATGGGGAGGGAAATGGGAGGCAGTGGTGGTGAAGAGTCAGAAATCTTTAATAAATAAATAAAAAATTTTAAAAAAGAAAAAAAGAAAACGAAGTATGGACATAAGTATGTTCTCAGTTGGCCTGTTCCTACCTGTCCTTGGTTGGAGTGTGCAGATGAAGCATACTATGGACATATTTTTAATTGGCCAGTTCTTGGCTATCCTTAAGGCAATGCTTTCCCAGTTGTTGTCGGCTCTAGCAATGGCCTTGTCACATATGAAGTGTTTTTCAAAATATCCTAGCCTAAACAGTGTGGTTCAGGTGGAAAGCAATTAGGTCACTCTGACACTCTCACCAGGTTTTCATTTCTCTCAGTTGACAGTTGCATGGCTGAGGCAGACTGAGGGGCCACTGGCAGTGGTACCAGGATTTATCCCTACTGCATGTACTGGCTTTTGGGGAACCTATTTTCTTTGGATGAATGCCTTGCTTAGCTTGGGTATAGTGAAGAGGGCCTTGGACCTTCCACAGGGAAGTCTGCCTTGCCCTCTCTGATGATTGGATGGGGGTGGGTATGTGGAGGGTGTTGGGGGAAAGGAGGGAGTGGGACCTTGGATTGTGGAAAAGAACAGTTTGTTTTCATATATATATATATATATATATATATATATATATATATATAGAGAGAGAGAGAGAGAGAGAGAGAGAGAGAGAGAGACCTTCATCATTGAGGAGAAATCTTCTGGGAAGATTTTATGAGCTTCCCCACACAGAAGTTGTGTTACAGAGGTGTCAAAGGCTGAACATGTTGCTAGCAGCCGAACTTAATTGGGTAAGAGTCACTGAGGTGATATTGGTTTTAAGTGAATGAAAAGACTATGGAGAACAGTTGAGTCTTGGTACTATGAGAGGCCAGGAGAGGACTTTAATGGCAGAGAATTTAAGGGGTCATGGAGATAAGTTGAGGCTTGTTACTCCAAAGAGAGCCTAGGAGAGGCTATTGGTGAAAGTGGAGCCCAATTTTAGCAGAAGAACTCAGAATTTTGGAGCTACAGAAACACAAGAAGACCTTTGAGAACAGCAGCAGCAGAGGAGTGGAGCCAATGGGAGCCCAGAAGACAAGCTGTGTGGGCTGCAGAAGGCAGAACTGGAGAAGTAAAACAAGGCCTTTAGAGGAGCTAAAAGATTGTGTGTAAATTGTAGACTTTGGATGTTGAAATATTTAGACTGTTGGAGTTTGGTTTTGCTACATATTGTGACTCTGCCCTGGTTCATCCCTCGTGAAATAAGAAAGTATTTCTTTTTTTTAATTTTACAATACTATAATACAATCGAGAAATGGCATTTGAAGAAACTTTAGGTTTTAAGAGACTTTGGATTTCTTAAAGAGACTGAATTTTAAAGTGTTTGAATTTGTAAAGACTGTGGGACTTAAAGTGATTATTGTTTTTAAAGGGAAGATCTTGGGGATGAATAAGAAAGGAAGGTTATGGTATAATAGCGATGTATTTACAGGTGTAGCTGACAAAGGGTCATTTGTGCTGGTTAGTTTTATGCCAACTTGACACAAGATAGAGTCACTCCAGAAGCCTAATTTGAGAAAATACCTCAATAAGATTGGAGTATAAGCAGGCCTGTAGGTTATTTTCTTTATTTGTAATTTATGTGGGTGGGCCCACCTCTGGGAAGTTGGTCCTGGGTTCAATAAGAAAGCAGGCTGAGAAGACTGTAAAGAGCAAGCCAGTAAGCAATACCAAGCCATGGTCTCTGCATCAGCTGCTGTCTCCCGTTCTGATCCTGCCTGAGCTCCTGTCCTTTGATGATGAATGGTGATATGGAAGTAAAAGCCAAATAAACGTTTTCTTCCCCAACTTACTTTTGGTTATGGCATTTCATCACAGCAATAAAAACACTCACTAAGAGAAGATGTAAAGTCTTTTGACTGTTTCTGATTGTTCTCTATGCACATGGTTATCTCTCACAAATAATACTAATGTGGGATCTCTGAATTTAAACATAATAATTAAGTATGACATTTGATACATGCTGGCTGTTAAGAATCTTATTGTGTCTAAGAAATGTCTTATTATTCTGATTTTTAAAATAATCACCATAGAAATGTAATTGATGGCTGGAGAAATAACATTCTAACTAAAGTGCCTATCTAGCAAATATGAGAACTTGCATTCTACCCCAGAACTCACATAAAAATTCCAGACATAGTTCAGAAGTCCACTGCTCTTCTGGAGGCCATGTTAGGTACCTAGAGTCCCAGTTAAGACCCACTCATTCTAGGCATTCAAAGATACCTCAGAGCCCACCCAGTTTTTCCCAACAGCACTCTTTACCTCACTTCCATATCCAGGCCCAAACCCTTGAAGAAGCCGACAACTATACTGGAGGCTATGCTGGTACCTGGAGCCCAAGGTAAGACCTGCCCTCCTAAGAGCTGCCTACCCTACCCAACAGCATTCCCTGCATCTCTGTATCCCAGTCCACAATTCCAGCAGAAGCCCACTGCTCCATACACTGGTTGCCAGAGACCCAGAAGTCATGCCAGTATCCAGAATCCCAGGTACCACACCAGCTCCCAGAACCCCAGAATCCCAGAGGCAATACTGGTAGCCAAAACCTTAGTGGAGATACCCTATTGGACCCAAGGACTCATGGGTCACCAGAAACACAGGCCACTCAGACTTGCAAGGAAAGAGAAAAAAAGGAGAAAAGTATCCATCCAACAAAGATACACACAGAAATCAGCACCTAAACCTATAGTTACCCCAAGTCCAGATGTCTAGACGCCAATGGAAGAAGACAATCAACAACAGAGCACTATGCCACCACCAGAGCCCAGCTATCCTATGGCAGCAATCTCTGAATATTCCAACACAGCTGGAGCACAAGAAAACAACCTTAAAACCAACTTTGTGGTAGAGGTTCTTAAAGAGAAAATGAATACATCCCATAAAGAAATCCAAGAGAACACCAACAAACAATGAGAAGAACTGAATAAATCCCTTTAAAATGTCTCTCTCTCTCTATAGATATAGATATATATGTGTGTGTGTGTGTGTACATATACATATATATGTGTGTGTGGATAAAGGAAATTAATAAAACTATTCAGGACCTCAAAATTGAAGTCAAAACAATAAAGAAAACACAAGCTAAGGAAATTCTGGAGATATAATGTCTAGTTAAGTGAACAGGAACAACAGTTGCAAGCATGATCAACAGAATACAAGAGATGCAAAACACTGTCTCAGCTTTAGAAGATACGATAGAAGAAATTGATTCAGCAGTCAATGAAAATGTTAAGTCTAAAAAATTCCTGACATCAAACATTCAAGAAATCTAGGCCACTATGAAAAGGCAAAACCTAAGAATAATATGAATAGAAGAAGGAAAAGAATCCCAGCTCAAAAATCCAGAATATTTTTAATAAAATCATAGAAAAAAATCTTAGCATTGAGAAGGACATGCCTAAAAAGGTACAAAAAGATTACAAAACACCAAATAGATTGAACTGTAAGAACAAGTCATCCCCCATCCTAATCAAAACTTTAAACATACAGAACAAAGAAAGCTGCAAGGGAATAAGGCCATGTAACATAGAAAGGTAGACCTACTAAAATTACACCTGACTTCTCAAACCCAGAAGGACATGGACAGATGTCTTACAGACTCTAAGAGACCTCAGATGCCAGCTTAGACTGTTCCCAGCAAAACTTTCAATCACCATAGATGGAAAAACACAATACTCTCTATCAAAGTCAAATTTAGCCATTTGAACTTCTTCTGTTGAGAATTCTCTGTTCAGTTCAGTGCCCCATTTTTTAATTGGGTTAATTAGCATTTTAAAGTCTAGTTTCTTGAGTTCTTTATATATTTTGGAGATCAGACCTTTGTCCATTGCGGGGTTGGTGAAGATCTTCTCCCATTCAGTAGGTTGCCTTTTTGTCTTAATGACAGTGTGCTTTGCTTTACAGAAGCTTCTCAGTTTTAGGAGAAACTAAATTCCCATTTATTCAATGTTTTCCTTATTGTCTGTGCTACTGGGGTTATATGTAGGAAGTGGTCTCCTGTTCCCATATGGTGTAGACTACTTCCCACTTTCTCTTCTGTCAGGTTCAGTGTATTCAGATTAATATTGAGGTCTCTAATCCATTTGGACTTGAGTTTTGTGCATGCTGATAGATATGGATCTATTTTCTTTCTTCTACGGGTTGACATCCAGTTATGCCAGCACCATTTGTTAAAGATGCTTTCTTTCTTCCATTGAATACTTTTAGCTCCTTTGTCAAAAATCAGGTGTTCATAGGTTTGTGGGTAATATCTGGGTCTTCTATTCAATTCCATTGGCCGACTTCTCTGTTTTTATGCCAATACCAAGCTGTTTTCAATATTGTAGCTCTGTAATAGAGTTTGAGGTCAAAGAAGGGGAGGATGGGGAGAGCTTGGGGGAATGGCAGGGTTCGGATGGAGGAAGGGTGGATATGGGAGCATGGAAGTATATATCTCAATTAAGGGAGCCATTTTAGGGTTGGCAAGAGACATTACTCTAGAGGGGTTCTCAGGTGTCCAAGGAGATGTCCCCAGCTAGTTCCTTGGGCAGCTGACGAGAGGGAGCCTGAAATGGCCCTATCCTATTGCCATACTGATGAATATCTTGCATATCACCATAAAACCTTCATCTGGCGATCGATGAAGATAGAGACAGAGACCCACTTTGGAGCACCGGGCTGAGCTCCCAAGGTCCAAATGAGGAGCAGAAGGAGGGAGAAAATGAACAAGGAGGTCAAGACTGCGAGGGGTGCACCCACCCACTGAGATGGTGGGGCTGATCTAATGGGAGCTCACCAAGGCCAGCTGACCTGGGACTGATCAAGCATGTGATTAAACCGGACTCTCTGAACATGGCGGACAATGAGTGCTGACTGAGAAGCCAAGGACAATGGCAGTGGGTTTTGATCCTACTACATGTACTGGCTTTGTGGGAGCCTAGTGTGTTTGGTTGCTCACCTTCCTAGACCTGGATGGAGGGGGGAGCAACTTGGAATTCACACAGAGCAGGGAACCCTGACTATACTTTGGACTGGGGAGAGGGAGGGAGGGGGAGTTTGGGTGGAATGGGAGGAGGGGAGGAGGTGGAAATTATAATAATAACAATAATAATAATAAACAACAAAGTCAAATTTAAGCACTATCTATCTACATATCCAGAACTACAGAAGGTACTAAAGGGAAAACTCCATTCCAAGGAGGCTAACTCCACCCAAAAGAAACATGGGAAATAAATAATCTCACACCAGCAAAACGAAAAGAAGGGAAGCACACAATACGTGCATGCACTCACTCATATGTACACACACACATTCTATTACCACCATCACCAAAATAACAAAACTTAGCAATAATTGGTTATTAATATCTCTCAATATCAATGGGTTCAATTTTATCAAAAAAGACAAAGACAAACAGAATGGATGTGAAAACAGGATCCATTCTTCTGCTGCATACAAGAAACATACCTCATCATCAAAGATAGACTGTACCCCATAATAAAGAGTTGGAAAAAGATTTCCAAGCAAATGGACACTAGAAGTAAATTGGTGTAGCCATTCTAATATCTAACAAAAGAGATTTCCAACCAAAATTAATCAAAAGAGATAGGAAAGGATACTTCATACTCATCAAAGGAAAATCTACCAAGATGATGTTTTAATTCTCTACATCTATGCCCCCAAAACAAGGGCACTCACATTTGTAAAAGAAACATTACTAAAGCTTAAATCACACTTAGAACCCCACACATTAACAGTGGGAAACGTCATCACCCTACACGCTCCAATTAACAGGACCTCCAGATGAAAACTAAACAGAGAAATAATGAAACTAACAGGCATTATGAATCAAATGGACCTAACCAATATCTACAAGATATCCCAACCACAAAAGAATATACCTGCTTCTCAGTACCTCACAGAACTTTCTCCAAAAATTGATCACATACTTGTTCACAAACTAAGTCTTGAGAGATACAATAAAATTGAACTAACCCCTGAATCCTGTCAGACCATCATGATTAAAGTTGAATTTCAACAACAGAAACAACAGAAAGCCCACAAATTTATTGATTCTGAACAACTCTCTACTGAATGACCACTGTTTCACAGAAGAAATAAGAAAGTAAAGAGTTTCTAGAATTCAATGAAAATGTATGCACAACATATTCACACTTATGGGACACAATGAAAGTGGTGCAAAGAGGAAAGTTCATAGCATTAAGTGTATACATTAAAAAGTTAGTGAGATCTCATACTAGCAACTTAATAGTATCCCTAAAAGCTCTAGAACAAAAAGAAGCAAACACAGCCAAGAGGCAGGAAATAATCAACCTCAGAACTGAAATCAATAAAATAGAAACAAAGAGAACAGTACAAAGAATTAAGGAAATAAAGAATTGCTTCTCTGAGAAAACTCAACAGATACACAACCCCTTATTCAAACTAACTAAAAGACATAGAGAAAATATCCTAACTAATAAAATCAGAAATAAAAAGGGGACATAATAAGAGACAAATACAGACAATTATTAGGTCATACTTCAAAAGTCTATATTCCACAAAATCAGAAAATGTAAAATAAATGGACAATTTTCTTGACAGATATCACTTACTAAAGCTAAATCAAGATCAGATAAACAATTTAAATAGACCTATAACCCACAACATGTAGAAGCAGTCATAAAAAGTCTTCCATCAAAAAACAGCCCAGGGCCAGATCAATTTAGCACATAACTCTACCAGACTTTCAAAGAAGAGCTAATACCAATACTCCTAAAATTATTTCACAAAATAGAAACAGAAGGAACATTGTCAAATTAATTGTATGAGGCCAAGTCATCCTTATACCCAAACCACACAAAATCACAACAAAGAAAGATAATTACAGACCAGTTTGCCTTGTGAACATTGATGCAAAAATACTCAATAACATACTCTCAACTTGAATCTAAGAACACATCCAAAAGATCATCCACCATGATCAGGTAGGCTTCATCTTAGATTGATAGAGGTACTTAAGAGTCTCTGTTATAGAAGCACATTTGTATCCTATTCTGTGGGATTCTGTAGTGCACAGTGCTAATGATTAATTGTTCTGAGTTAACCTGTCATCTAGGAAGCTTGAGAGGAAAGTGTTATTGGCCCTGGTGCTTGGGAGCCCTCCTCCACTGCATAGGCAGTAGATTTGCCCCTGCTACACAGAGAAGATAGCAAAGAGAAAAGACAAACAATGTCAATCTCAGTGACAAGACTGAGCACCTTTACCAGAAGGGACAGCCTAACTTTAAAATGATTGACTTCCTGTTTTCATTTGCCACATCATTGGGCTAAGGAAGGAATGGAAGAAAGATTTTTAATATGTGTGTAAACGTAAGTCACAAAACAATCCCACACCAGTTTGGAATTATGATTAATAAAAGGCTTATTTATTTAAGGGAAAAACTTACAGATCACTGTCAGAGAGAGAGAGAGAGAGAGAGAGAGAGAGAGAGAGAGAGAGGGAGGGAGGGAGAGAGAGAGAGAGAGAGAGAGAGAGAGAGAGAGAGAGAGAGAGAGAGAGAGAGAGATCAGGGCTACCACTGCTTTTTAAAGCAAAAGAGACCACATCCAAGTGGGCTGGTATCTTAAAGGCTATTGACTGAAGGAGCAGAAGGACCTCCCGTAGCATATGTGAATCTGTTGTTTTCTCTGATCGCTGGTTCTCTGAGTGAAACATGGATTAATTGCTGAACTCCTGGGTGTTGTCTATGTTCCAGATAGCTGAGACCTCGTTACAGATGAAGATCTTGAAACCAAATTAGTTAATCTTCTCTGATAGTTATTAGTTGGTTTCTACATTAAATTCCTTGAGGTAGGAAGAACCACCCTGAATGCGATGAAACCATTCCATGGACTGGACCCCAAACTGACTAAAGAGGGGAAAGTGAGCTGAGCACCAACTGTTTGCCTCCTGTCTGTAGATGCCATGTGACCAGAGACCTGTGTTTCTGCTTCCATGCATTCTTCACTGTGACGGACTGTACCCTAGAACCATGAATTCAAATAACACCTTCCTTCCTTAAGATGCTCTTATCATGTATTGTTGCTGGTTGTTTTTTTATTCTTTCTGCTCCTTGCTTTTTTGGGGGCCCACCACCCAGCTCCCAAATAAATCACATAAACCTATTCTTACGTACAAACACCCAGCTTGCTGTATAACTGTGTGGCTGGCTTCTGATGTCCTCCTCTCCTTGTTCTGTCTTGCTCCTTCTCCCAGATTTCTCCTTCTATTCTCTCTGTCTGCCAGCCCTGACTATCCTTTCTCCTGCCTCACTATTGGCCATTCAGCGACTAACTAGACCATCAGGTGTTTTAGACAGGCAAAGTAACACAGCTTCATAGAGTTAAACAAATACAACACGGAAGAATGCAATACATCTTTGCATCATTAAAACAAATGTAACACATTTTGGAAAATAATATTCTGCAACAATATACTATGTAACAGCAATGAGAAAAATAATTTATACAAATTTAAAAAGTCTTCTACAATTTTTTCTTATACTCTTTTTTCATATTAAAGCCTTCCCAGAATATGAATGTTTACACATGCTTACCCAGTCTTAATCACATACTATGTTGTGCTCTACTGTTTAGGAGGAACTATTACATAACAAGGTTGACAGGAAGATGTTCAACATAGCTGTACTATGTAGCTTAGGAGGAACTATTACCTTACAATGGTTACAGAAAGATGTTAGCCAGAGCCTAGAGATGGAAACCAGGGGGTGCTTAGGACTAAAGATGATGCACTTCACTTTGCAAGTTGATCAACACTGCAATACCTACAGCAGTTGACAATATTAATAATACTTTGTTGTATACTTTCAACATTGCTACAAAATTATGTTCTTGCTACATTGAATTGTCAACTTGATACAGCCTAAGTCATCTGGGGGGGGCACAATTAAGGAACTGACTAGATCACTTTGGCCTATGGGTTTGTCTGTGTGGTACTATCTTGATTGTTAATTGATGTAAGAGGGTCCAGCCTACTGGGGGTAGCGCCATTCCCTGGGAAGATGGGTCTAGCATGTGTAAGAAAGCTAGCTAAATGGTCCTCAGTTTGCTGTTTAGAAAAGACTCCCATAAGCCTGGTATTTAAACAGTTGGTCCCCAGTTAGTGGCATTGTTTGGGGGAATGTTATGGAATCTTTAGGAGATATGGTCCTGATGGAGGTGACCTGGGAGCTAGCTTTGAGATTTCTTAGTCTTCCTGCTTGCTGGCCAGGTAGCTCTCCTTTGTACTTGTGGTTGTCCATGTGAGCTCTCAGGTCTCCTGCTTCCAAGCCTCCTGGTCACTTAGGGACTCCCTCCCGACCCCAGCAATCCATAAAATAAAACTTTTCCCTTGTGTGATGCTCTTGGTAGGTGTTTTCTCACACCAACAGAATCACCAAGTTTGTAGTTTGGAAAGCTTTCATCAAGGACAAATGTAAATTCAAGGTAACCGGTGACTCAGTTGAACTACCCTTAGGTTCTCTTCCCTCCCTAACCCACTCCCTCTGTAGGGCAATCTGATAACAAGAAGGAAAATGCCTTCAAGGTGCACTTTTTGTGGAAGTGAGCTCTGAGCCCTGATGACCTCTAAAGCTCTAGATGTGTCAGACCTGGTAACTAACAGAGAGAGAAAGAGAGAAAGAGGAAGGGGGGAGGGAAGAAGGGAGGGAGAGAGAGAGAGAGAGAGAGAGAGAGAGAGAGAGAGAGAGAGAGAGAGAGAGAGAGAGAGAGAGAGAGAGAGAGAGAGAGAGGTCTTTAATACACCAAAGTGTAAAATAAAGCTGTCCTCTTCTCCAGAGTGTCTGTATGAATTCCCTCATCACTCCAGGCCATTGCTCTTCTCTCCAAGTTTTCTCTTTTGCTGGCCAGGACCACCTTCCAGCTGTACGATGGACTGTAATCTGGCGCCCTCTACTGCAGCAGAGAGGAATGAGGAATGAGGAGCAGACGCACGGAGACAAAACATTCATTCGCATAGGAAAAAAAAGGTAAATAAATCTAAAACGAGTAAATAAACAAAATCTATAGAATGATTCTTTTACATTTGCGCAGTCACAATAACAGAAGCGAGGGTAAAACCTGGGTCCGTGGCAGGGGTGGGGACAAGGGGTGGGAGGGAGGGCGTGTCCACGACTGCGTAGAAAGCCAGATGGAGGGGGCTTTACATCGGATTGCTGAATACCACTGCTGACAGGTGTTGCTACGATACCCTCTACAGTGGAGGAGCTCAGACCCCAAGAAGCTGGTGTCTAGCTGCGACTCAGAGCAACGATGGGCAGTCCGGTGAGTGGAGTCTGGGATCAAAGGAGGGCGGAATGAGCTATTCAGACCCTGTGCCTCTCTCTTGGGAGCCTGCCTCTAGTCAGCACAGGAATCTGTTCCTTGGAGAAAGGATCGCCAGGACTTGGGACTGCCTAAGCGAACATGGGCCAGGAGAAAGCCCAGGATTGCGGGTCCCACGGGGTGGGCGGCTTTGCTCCTGGCTGCAGATCCCACTGCGAGGAAAACATGGCTAGTGCTCTATGGTTCCCAAATGGGAAGGGTAGCGCTGGGTAACCCCTGTGTTGGTTTTTAATCTGCATCAGGGCACAGCCCAGTGATATTGCTGCTTGCTGCATTCTTGGCCCTTGCCTGGGAAGCCATGAAGCATCATCCAATAGTGCTGCAGCAACCTTCAGAAAGGATGTCAGCTCCGTGGTCGTGTTAAAAGCCAGGATATTTAGAGAGGGCCGACATTTTGAGTCTTCAGTACTGCTTACAAGATAAAAATTGTTAAAAGGATGGGTGGGTGATACGCCCTATTCTTTATACACACGAAGCTGGTAGAATTGGGTGAAAATCTAAATGCAGTTAAAACCCAAGGTACTGTTTTCATAGGATTGGCAAGACCACAGGCCAGATTTTCTTTACCTTTCTTAACAAAGGAGAATGGTGGTGTGTGAGCTGGTGTCTCCTGCCCAGCAGATGCTCTTAATCTTTGACCAAGGAATTGCTTTTCTGTTTCACAAATAAACGGGCAGGTGGGGGAGGCTTATTTCTTCCAAGTCCTTGTGGCTGCAATGAAGATACAAATTTAGACCTAGAAAGAATTGGGAAATGAGATCTATATACCTAGTAGATGCGTAGCTGTCAGGTAAGACCCAGGCTGTAATGAACATCCACCTTCTTGGTGAGAATTACTGGAGGGTTTCTTTGTCTGCATGATTGGGTTTTCTAGTCAATTCTTGATTGGTTCATCTTTTAGCATCTGCTAAACTCTGGACACTGTACTGGTGTTTTAATCATGGAATTGTTACCTTAACCCCGTGATATGACTGCTGTTTTTGCAGCAGGCAGGATCCTAGGATTTTTATCATCAGAATGCTGTTTTAGATTTTAGAATGTTTGCATATGCACAATGAGATCTCTTGGAAGTGGGGCCCAAGACTAAGCAGGAAATTCACTCCTCTTTCATGTAGATCTTCTGTGCAGACCCTCGGGTAATGGCATGATCATACAGTTCCTTTCGGTGACTATGACCATCACATGATGGCAAGTGTGGAATTTTCTATGGTAATATCCTGTCAGTACTCAGAAGTTTCAGATATTGAAGCATTAGGATTTTTCAATTTGTCACCTATGCTTCATTTAACCCTGAGAGTGTACTGTCATCTTCCTTCAGGCTCCAGGGAGGTTAAATAACGTATCTTACCTCATGCATCTCAGATCCACTTTTGGCTTGGATCTGCCCTGGTTAACACCCAGCAATCCCCTCCCCTTCCTGGGAAACAGGCGGCCATTATCCTGCCTGAACCAGAAGAGAATATAAATAAATACTACATGAATTTTTAACAGTGAAGCCTCACGCTTGGCTGCCTGCTCCCCAGTCTCTGTGGTTTTTTTTTTTGTTGTTGTTGTTGTTTTGTTTTTCACGATCCCTAGGCCCCAATTCTCAATCTTATATATGCATCTGTTTTTTTTCTCACCCAGAACACAGTTTATTTTCATTTCAGAAACCAAATAATAATTTTCTTATTACACCCTTTGCTAGGGCTTTGGTTTCATTGTGAGAGAAAAGCATAATATGTAATAGAAAAAAAAACTAATACCGCGGAACTAGCACACCATAGTCTGTCCCTGGGAATTCCTTAAGATAAACTAAGATGTACTGACCCTTTGGCTGCAGAGCCAGAGGATACATTTTCTGGATTTTTTCTAGCTTTCCAACAAAATAAGAAAGGATGGAAAACAGTCTCAGTAATATAAAGAAAAATTTCTGGAAGTCCCTAGGGCACTTCAGAGTTCAAGCCCCTTTGAAGGTGGTGTCTATGAGCATAAAAAGGGGGAGGCGGAGCAAGTACTGTGGAGGCTACATCCTTTTAAGAAGGTTGCCACTTTTAACTTCCTAAAGGGTAGTAAATTTGTTGTGAACCTTAGAACAACTAAGTCAAGAGATGTCACAGGTAGGCATGACATATTCGTCATATACTAGAGTATCAAACAAATTGTCCATGAAAATGAAAATTCGCAAATATTAATCATCACTCAGATGATGGGATTTTTAACTTCCTGCAGCCTTAAGAATGTTAGGAAACCCAACTATACCATACAGATGGATATTGGTACATACACCTTTATGGCTTTCTGTTGGGTTCCAGGCAGAAAGTCTAAGACTCTGGGGCTCCGTAGGTGAAGACAGTAAAGCACTCAGGGATGTGGTGGCATTGGAGATGACCACAGGGGTGAGACCTCATCTCTTTCAGGGCATCCATCCTGAAAGAGCTCCAGGAATACCAGGACAAGGTCTGTGATGGAGGTTCAGGTCTATGACACTTTTAGTGGGTACAGGCAGAGCCAAGTCTCCCTGACTATAATGCCAGTTTTCTTTCTCTCTTCCTCCTCCTATCCCTCACCCATGCCTCCCCCCCACAACTACCTACAGGGTACAGTTGGCCTAAAGAAAGCCAGACATAATTTGTTCATCTTCCAGGATTCCAAACCACAGACCCTGTCAAGGACAACTAGGCTTCTTTTGCTGCCTAAACTCTAAGAAAGACAGTGTTGATCTCTACCAGTTAATTTTACATAATGAGATTAATGTTAATGACAATGAGATGTGTGTGTTACTTCTCCCAGTAACACTTTCTCCATTCAACCATTAAGTTTTATGTCATAGCTCTTTTGTAAGAAGGCATCCATGAACCAAAACAATTCCATACAGTGGAAAGGAAGAGGATATTAAAACTGGGGTGCTCCCACTGGGCAGGGAAGGGAATAGAAACCCTTGTAGCAGACTGAAATTATTTCCAGACCTTCAAACACTTATTTCCCAGGTCTGGGTGTGGCAGCATATAGCAGTAGTTCCAGCACTCAGAAGGCTGAGACAGTTCAATTAGCAGCTGAAGGTAATCCTTGGCTACATAGCAAATTTAAGGCCAGCCTAAACTATGTGCTATTCTAGCTCAACTTACCTCCCCACCCCCCAGAGTCATTTTTTAAAATACACCACCGTCTTCCTCTACCATCTAACCCTAATTCCACAGGAAAGCAGGTATTATAAGTCAAAGATGTTTTAGGGCAATGAGAGTGCCCCACTGTAGAGGAGTGGCGAAAGCTTAGTTCAGGCACACCTTGAGAATGAAGTGAGTCAGATGATAAATCATTCTTTCACAGTCACCCTGATCGGAAACTCCAAACCAAGGTCATTTAAGTGGTTGCGGTTCAACAGTTAGAGATAAGCTTCAATTTACCATGGTAGCAGAGACTGTGGCTAAACAGAGGCTAATACCATACATTCAGAACGGGATGTGCACTCTGGGTTTGTTATAGCAATACATTGGAGCAAGAATAATGTGGTCAAAATATCTTGTTGAAGCAACTGGATTTGGTGAATTTGGGCATTCTTGTGGGTCAAGGGGGACAAAACAGAGTCAAATGACACACTGACCATATATACATAATATATGCCCCAAATCCAGTAACCCGATGTTCTCTGGGAGTAGTATTTTCAAAATTGTTCAATGACACTGAAGTATTAGATTTTCCCATTTATGAAGAAGGAAGAGATTAACAGTTTTGGGGAGGGTGACGGGAAATGCTAGGCAGGTAATGAAAATATTGTGGACAAATGAATTCTAGGGAGATGAGAGATAGATAGATAGATAGATAGATAGATAGATAGATAGATAGATAGATGATAGAGACAGATAGATCCCTATATGTTTTTTCAATTGGGAATATTTTAGGTAGAAGGAAGAGGCAAAGGAACTCCAGTACAAGAGGGCTTGGCTATTTAAAGGGACTGAAAGAAAGGTGTGGCAGAGCTTGCTATGCAAGGAAGAGACACAGCAATATGAGGTCTGAGAGCACGCATGTAGGTACTGAGCTCCCAGTATTTGCAAATGAATGGGCACCTAGGACTCCATGAGGCATCAGGAGGGAACTTATAGCCAATTTCATAATGGCTGTCTGATTGCTTGACTCTGGAAACATCATTAAACATGATCATCTTGTCCTGACAAATCAGCAAGAGCTCAATAATCCTCACAACCATGGTTTTGAGACATATGGTACAAAATAATTTTATATTTGTGCCTAATTTTTAAAAAGAACAATGCTTTATGTACAGGGCAGGCTGTGTGGTGGCATGCTTATGGTTGTGAACTGTGTAGCCCATGCCTGGGCTTGGGTCTTGTCTCTACCACTTCCTAGCTATACTACCTGAGAAAAGCCAGTTAGTATCACCTTCATGTTATTCACTGTGTAAGCGTTGGTCTCAACAGTGCCTTCTTCATAGGCTCTTGAAGTGTTGGGTGAAGTATTTGATCTGAAGTTTTAAGAACAATGCCAGGTACATAATGTGTTCAAGAAATGTTAGTTTTAGGATCATTAGTAGTTTAGTCACCTAATGCAAGCTAAAAGCTGAAATAAATATTTTGGTACATTTTTCCTGTATGTGTCTGTACCTGTCGTTTATTCTTGTCCCCTGGTCTTTCAAACCTGACAGTCATGTATCTACTACCTTAGAGGAAGAATCACAAAAAGGTGGAAATCACAAAAAAGCAAAGTTTTGCAATGATAATGGTCCGAGACATTCAAGCTTTAAAACCACACAGGCTGAAAAAGGAGGAGAAAGTTCATTCCACAGACTTGCGGAATTCCAGGGTGGTGAAAGAACCAACTTTTCTGACCCCGGGGAGATAAGTATTTTCCAGTCTTAGAGAAGGGAAGGGCTGACTAGTGTCTATGGCCAGACACTAGCATGAATGCATAAAGGAGCATTATATCTAATAGCAGCAGTAGGGAATAAAAAATAGAACCTGCACAGAGGTCTTGAGGTCCAGAAGAAGGAAGGGCGCAGTGTAGCAAAATGACACAGGCACTTAGAGAGGGCATTCATGAATTTCTTTGCCCAGCATGAAGAGAACCTGGGAGAGTTCACAAGAGCACAAGAGAACTGCCGTTTGTCTTTGAAGTGGGGATTGTTCAAATATGTGGCATGGTGGTTGAGGGAAACACGGCTGTCTTAGTGAACACGAGGGGGAGAGATGGCTGTATGGAAAGCCTGGTAGTCCCATGCTGTAGCATGGTGTGCTGTAGGTGCCCATATGTTCCGGGAGTGCTAATGCAGTGCCGGAGATGGGGACCTGTGTAGAGCACTGGGGTGGTGGAAGGCTGAATGGTCAGAGAAGGCTCAGCATTGGTTGAAATCAAGTTTCTACCCCCAGTAGGATTGGCAATGTGAAATAAAAATGAAATTCAGTTCGTGAAAATGACAGAGAAAACTGGCGTGTCTTGCATTCTTTTAGTATAAAATTATAGAATTGTGGCCATGAAAATGGCTCAGTGTGTTAAGGCGCTTGCTACACAAGACAGGTGACCAGCTTGTCCAGCAAGTGCCTCAACACACTGAGATCACATAAAGGTAAAAGGAGAGAGAGCCAAATCCATGTAGTTGTCCTCTGACATCCACACATATGGGATAACATGCAACCCCACCCCCATGCCACATCATGGACATACACACACACATACACACACACACACACACACACACACACACACCTGATAGTGAATTAATTAAAAACATAGAAATATAGGAACTGATCCATCTTCTGCTTGTGTCCTTTAAAATGAGCGTACTTTAGATCCAATGAAACAATTCTGAGGCAACCAAAAGGCTGATCTGAACAATCTGTCTCTTCCCTTAAATCGTGCCGGGGTATCTGTCAGGGCAGAGGATTCCTGGGAAAATAAAGAAAAATAAAACAATGACGCAATAAATATTATTATTTAAAGTTAATATTAGTACTGGCTTCTAGTATTTACAAACTTGGCTGCATTTTCGGGAGTCTGCCTCAGCAAAGCCCAAAGAAGTCACAGGTTTCTGAAAAGTGTTTTCCTTTTGTGTTTTGTCCTTAATATTAGCAGAGGCTGATTATTTGGGAAGGGTAATCTGTCTGACATCTGTATTTTCTCTGACAACTTAAGGCAGCTTGACCCAGAGAGCCTATGCGTTCAAGACTTTGCTCTGGACAATGGTAGCTTCAAAGTAAGGTTCACAGTGCCAGGGCCCACGAAAGAGCCACGCTGTAGCTTTTCCCTCCCCACATCCTGAGTTCTCTGTTATTTAGTCCTTTTATGCCTTGGGTTTTGTTTCCATGCAACTCTGGTGAGTAAACTCTCGGACTCCAGAATTTCCTTTTAAAATAGGTGCTACAAGGACGCTTGCCTTGGCTCCATCCCAACGCAATCCCGTTTCTATCGTTTGCTTTCTGTCTTCAGGTGTTCAGGAGGCCTTTCTGCCATCTCTCCACCTACAGCCTGATTTGGGGCATGGCATCGGTAGCGCTGGGCACAGCTCAAGGTAAAGATGCTCAGTTCTTCACCCAGAGACCTTCTGGGGTGGAGGCTGGTCACTCCTGTGTGTGCTAGGCTAGCCCACTCGTCTGCATGAATTCCTGGCGCATGCCATCCATCCCCCTTGGGGTAGTGAGAGTGCTTCTGCCCGCTTTCCACACTTTTGTTTTCAAAGTAGCGGGACAATTTGGCATTCTGAGGCTTTCCCTGCCTGTAGATAAACTAAAATTAAGAAAAACATCCTCTCCCAAACAAAATATGAAGTCAGTGTTTCACCCACAGACCTGGGTGGAGAGAGCTATGAAAACAACTCCCTGAACTTGATTTTATGGACCTGGGAAAAGTTGGAGTGAAGGAATAGATAAACATATTCTTCCTGGAACGCAAGCCTTAAAATTGAGTTTACTCACTTTTTACAGAAAGGATGTTTTAGAAAAATGCTGACTCTCAGAGGTGTATAAGCTCACCTTATCTCCTGTTCATAACCCATGCTTGGCCCACCTTCTCCCAATTTCCTAATTTGTCTTGTTGTTTACAGGAGGTCACTGCTCAGTTCATGCTGGTTTTGTTGTTGTTTCTCACTTTTAGTGTGATGTCATTCATCATTAGTCTCTGGAGAAGGCACTGCCTGTGGAGCACTGGCTTTACCCCCACCCACAGCCCCGACACACTATGTCCGTTACAGGATTTACTGACAGAATAGCAGAATCAAAAAGGAATTCACACTAGTACCAAATAATTGCCAACGTTTCTACTAAGGGAGATCCTCTAGAGTCAAACATAGGCTTACCCATGTGTTCAGCTCTAGTTTTGATCCACTTGCTAAAAGTGAATCTGCGTTCTAAGAGTAACACTTTTTCCTCCCAAATATATTCTGTAAAATCTCCAAAAGTTTTCAGGCAACCTCAATCTCAGAAATGGGTTCTGCATACCAGAACTTCCTCATCTTTAAGGAGTTCCCATCATTAAATTACCAGCTATGTAATACTTAGTGGTCAAAGGTATAACTGGATGTTACGCCCTCATTTGTTTTCTGTTATCTAGGGAATGTTTGTGTGGGTTCTATTTCCTGGTCATACTTGTTAGTATTTCTTCTTTTTGATTATCCGCAAAGAACAAATTTTAGTGTTTTGTGCAAGTCTATACATTGTCTACCATTTTATTATTTAATTCCCTTCTGTTGTTTGATGTAAGAAGGAGGAGGTTTGAAAGCAGGCATCTATTCATGTTCAGTCTCTTTGGTACCCAGTAAATTTTTAAGGCCAATTTCAAATTTTGTTTGGGGAAATATTTTATGTGTGCTTTGAAAAGATTATACATTCTCTCACTAATTAGTGTACATATCTGAGTAATATATATTCATAAATATAAACACATATGATGACATATAGATCTAGTATATTCAAATTAAAAAGAAGACCACATATAAACATGTTTATATTTTTGACATTATACTTGAATTTTTGCCTTAATGATTTAAAATCATGGATTTGAGGATTCTGAGAGATGTATAGGAATCACTAATATTATGACTAAATTTATAAGTTGCTACTGTAATTGCTTTATATATCCCAGGGTTAGGTTGTCAGGCACATGAGACTTTATTAATAATATGTTGTCTGATGTTAGATTGCTCCCTTCATCATTTTATAATTTTTTTCTTTTTACATATGAAAAGTCTTATTGGGTAAATGTTAATATGCATAAGTCTATTTTTTTGAGTTTTACTTTAATCCTTTGCTTGTAAATATCCTTATAGGTGACATTCTGGGGGAATGCCATGGTCTGGCCTTCTGGTCTGCTAATTCCTCATTCAGTAGTAGCTATCTGCTAAGTTGAACAGTATTAAGATTTTTTATTTCTTGTTCTCTAGATCCGATGCAGGATGTCCTTCTGTAAACGTGTTGCTTTTATTGGTTAATTAATAAAATTGCTTTGACCTATGGCAGGATAGAATATGAAGGCTGGAAAGGACATAGAGAGAGTAGGCAGAGTCAAAGAGATGCTGTGTAGCTGATGAAGGAGACAGATGCCAGATCCTTACCAGTAAGGCACAGCCTTGTGCCAATACACAGATGAATAGAAATGAGTTAATTTAAGATTTAAGAGTTAGTTAATAATAAGCCTGAGATAATAGACCAAGCAGTGTTGTGATTGATATAGTTTCTGTGTAAATCTTCGGGTCTGGGTAGCCTGGAAAAATAAGAACAATCTTTGGTTACAGATGGGCATCATTTGTTGACAGAGGTTTCTGTCCTGCCTGGTCCCACAGCTATTCAGTCCCAAAGAAACACACAGAGGCCTACTTTAATTATAAACTGGTTGACCTTAACAGGCTCAGTCTTCTTGTGAACTAACTCTTACAACCTAAATTAACCCACAGTTCTTGTCTGTGTTAGCCATGTTACTTGTACCTTTTATCTGTGAGGCATTCTCATCTTGCTTCCTCTGCGTCTGGGTGAAACTGCAGACTGAGCCTTTTCTCTCCCCAAAATTCTCCTGTTCTGGTCATCCTGCCTATATGTCCTGCCTGCCTACTGGCCAACCAGCATTTTATTAATCCAATACAAGTGACAAATCTTTACAGGGTACAAGACCACTGTCCCACATAGATATTTAATTTACAATGTTGTTTTTTTACTCACCCATATTCATGCCAAAATGCCTATGGATTTAATGCCTGAATTCATTTGTTGTGAGTTCTTGGGTATAGAATTTATTAATCCTCTTTTATTATATTCCCTTTCTCAAATTTTCAGTAATTTGCTATTGGTTATTTATTACATAGATACTAATGCATTAAATTACTTGTCAAGTATAAAAGGCTGGCATTGTAGAGAAGAAATAATTACTATAACATCTAATGAAAATAGAGAATATGAAGATTATCAGTCGGTGTCAAAACCTCTTGATCCTGTTGGGTACATCAAGCCTCCCAGTGCATCATCCTGTACGTCACTCTCCTTGTGTGTTTGTGCTCAGTCTTGCTTTCCAGAGCATGTGTCATCTGTGATGCTTCCTTTGTCTGTGATGTTTCCCTCCTCTGTGGTGTTCCCTTTCTCTGCAGTGTGTGTGTGTGTGTGTGTGCGCGCGCACACACACACATGAACTTACCTAATGATCTTATTCCAGCTGGCATTTTCCTGCTCAGTCATCCTACTTATTTTCAAACTCACAGTGATTCTTCATGGTTTCTGATCTCTAAGCATTTTCTTGTTATTATATCTGCCTCTTCTTTTAAAAGTCAAACAAACACATTTCTCTGCTAACATATAGGCATGTACATATATTTTGTTTTTGTCTTTGCCTTTTTTGTTCATTTCTATATTTGAGTTTCATCCTATTTGTTCCCAACTTTTTTGTTACCAGAAGTCCATGTGTGTGTGTGTGTGAATGTATGTGTGTATGTATATATGTAATGAGGTTCTGAATATAGAAATATTCTTTTTTGTTTGTAGTGGAAGTGGTGACACAGGATGAGAGAAAGCTGCTGCACACGCCTGCATCCTTAAGATGTTCTCTGAAACTCCCCCAGGAACCCTTGATTGTGACATGGCAGAAAAAGAAAGCTGTAAGCCCAGAAAACATGGTCACTTACAGCAAAGCCCATGGAGTTGTAGTCCAGCCTGCATATAGAGACAGGGTAAACATCACTGAGCTGGGACTCTGGAACACAAGCATCACCTTCTGGAACACAACCCTGGACGATGAGGGCTGCTACATGTGTCTCTTCAATACTTTTGTTTCTGGGAAGATCTCAGGGACAGCCTGCCTCACCCTCTATGGTGAGAATCTTTGAGAATACATTCTTTCCTTTTCCAACAGCATTGGGAATGTGATTGTATTCCTGGATTTTCTGTGTCATAAGCATGGACAGGTTCACAAGAAGGCACTTAGCCTTTCATGCCTATTGTGGCTATTACTGCAGGGTTTGGAGAGCTCTAGGCATTGCACTAAATTGGTTGACAGGAACTGTCTTCTCTCTGGGGTCTTCATGTCAAAAATTTTTTTTGTTGTTGTTTTTTTTTCGAGACAGGGTTTCTCTGTAGCTTTAGAGGTTGTCCTGGAACTAGCTCTTGTAGACCAGGCTGGCCTCGAACTCACAGAGATTCACCTACCTCTGCCTCCCGAGTGCTGGGATTAAAGGCGTGCGCCACCACAAAAATTTAAGACGATAATGAGGACAACAAGTTCTCCACAGTAGTGGTTTGATTTCTGACTTGATGTTTGGACAGCAAATATGCAATATGTTATCTCCACAGCCCTTGGCAATTTCTGGACCTAATGACAGGTAGATTAGTCTAACCTGTAGCCAATACGATGTCTTTCTTATTTTATTTCAAGGAAGCTGTTTCATGCTTACCAAGAGCACAGCCAGCATAGGCTTTTCATAATGAACTGGCGCCACTGTACAAGAGGGTACAAAGCATTCTTTAAACATCCCCTAGGTCTAGTATGGTGACAGTATTTCCCCGTTGCTGACACAGGGCTGCGATGGAGCATTAGGAAGTGGTACTAAGGATAACTTTGTAACATTGCACATGAGGTAGTGGTTTTAGGAGGGAGAAAAAAATTCTGGCAGAGTCATTACACATATTGAAGCAAGGCTTTAAGAATGCCAAGAGACTTGGCCATGGAAAAGGAGGGGGTCCACTAGGTAAGAGAATGTGGGAAATGTGTTGGATGCAGGGCTCGTCTACTTACTTCATCTATGATAGACTCTCTCAACAGTATATTAGGCTTTTTTCTTGATTTTCACATCTTTGTCTGTTTCTTTCATTCCCTTCCTCCATTCTCCCCCACCCCTTTTTCTCCCTCCCTCATTCTTCTCTTCTTTGCTCTCCTTTCTGCTTCTCATATTTTCTCTTTTCTGTACCTTTTCTTTTTTTTCTATGGTGGGTTTTTTTTTCCTTCATTTTTTTTCTCTATCTCCCAAACTGGGAATCCTCTTCTCACTCACAATGAAGGACCCTTTCTACATCATATTCATAAAAATCACATTTGTTTTTCTTTACTTTTGTTTTTCCCAGCACTTACTGATGCTTGGATTTTGGGCACCCTTCCACAGTCCCGCTTCCCCAGCTACTGGGATCTACCTATCTCCTGAACCTACCGGCACAAACAAGCTTCCACTTACCACTGGTTTCTAATTAACTTCTGAGCTTTCAAGAAAAATACAAAAGCATTCGTTTGTAGAGGTTGGCAGAAATAAGGTTTACATTCCAGTAGGAATAAAGTTGTTAGCTCGGGAGGCCCATTGACAACAAGAACATGCTGAAGCTAGTGGGAAAATTAAATGACTTCCCCTGCTCTGGACGGTGATCCCTGGGACCCTTCAATTAGTCACTCTCTGAAACTCGGGGTTTCTAGCCTGCATTTTAGGTATGTCTTCCAACCAAGTCTTTCTTTTTATCCTTTCCTTCTCTGCCTCATTCAGCTTTTTGCAGAAAATGACTATTCCTCTAAACAACAGGCTCGGGAAGGTGGGCCCTGCCTGGCGCTAGTGATCAGTACAGAGTACACATGCAGAGGTGCTGATGAGGGGATTTTTGTCAAATTCTTTCTGAGGAACATTGAATAGAAGATACTGCTCACACAATAGATACAGACTTACACTGTGTAGAGGAGAAAAGTATTATTTCCTGTCTTCATCTCTCTCTCTCTCTAAGCAGTCAGTTTTACTAGAGGAAAAAGTATGGACATGACATTTCTCATGAGAGGTTTGGACTCTGTGCTCTCCACCAGAAGTGTTGGGATTTATTCAGGAGAGGGGCTGTCATCTTATCTGTCTAGCTCCCACTGTCTTTCTGTAAGGCTCCTTCCCTCATCCCTGTGAGAAGACACAGGACCCACATGAGGGGCTTAACTGATGGCAAGCCATGTGTTTTTTCTTTTGTCCCAGTACAGCCCATAGTATTCCTTCACTACAACTATTTTGAAGACCACCTAAACATCACTTGCTCTGCGACTGCCCGCCCAGCCCCTGCCATCGCCTGGAAGGGCACTGGGACAGGAATTGACAATAGTACCGAGAGTCATGTGCACTCAAATGGGACCACGTCTGTCACCAGCATTCTCCGGGTCAAAGACCCCAAGACTCAGATTGGGAAGGAGGTGATATGCCAGGTTTTGCACCTGGGCACTGTGATTGACTACAAGCAGACTCTGGACAAAGGTAAGAGAGGGTGGGCAAGGGAGACTGGTGCTTCTATGTTTGTGCACCTGGAAGAGGGTGATGGTCTTCAGAGACTTTCAACTGCTCAGCAAAGGACATAATTGAGAGACAACGAGGCAAGTGTAGAAAGAGTTGAGGGAGCAAATAAAGCAGGTTTATCTGTAGTCTCCCCATCCAAAGAGGTGACATTCTAAGACCTCCAGTAGCTGCATGAAGCTGCAGAGAGTATTGAGCTATATGTTTTACACACACACACACACACACACACACACACACACACACACATACACACACCTATAATTCAGTTGACTCTCTAATTAGGCATGGTAAAAGATTAAACAACAAACACCAATCAAGAAAATACAATTATAGCAATCTGCTTTAGTAAACATTTGTATTTAAAATCCCTTTAAGGAAAAAAAAACATTGAATATAAGCATGTGGTTGGAAAAAAAGAAGCTGATCTGAAAATCAAGGCAGCTACTCCATCACTAAGAAGCAGCATACACAGTGTGGATACACTGGGCAATCCACATACTTTGTGGGGTAGGATGAGATGATATGGGATGTGGTCACACTACTCAGAATAGCCCATGAGCTAAAATTTGTGAATTGTTCCTTTATGGAATTTTTTTAAAATATATATAATTTTGGATGACCCAATAGCTAACCGAAGTTTCAGAAAGTAAATTGCCAGCAAAGGAAGATGGGAAAACAGCATATTGATTTACACACATATAGCTGATAACCATCAACATGGAACTATTTTCTAGGCAGTCACAAAACCGTGTGTTCAATACTGCGGTAAGAAAGCCACGGTAGACCATGAAAGTACCAACGGTGAAGGATACGGGTCC
Organism: Microtus agrestis; assembly: GCA_902806775.1. Taxonomy (NCBI): domain Eukaryota; kingdom Metazoa; phylum Chordata; class Mammalia; order Rodentia; family Cricetidae; genus Microtus; species Microtus agrestis. The sequence continues at coordinate 157,936 of CADCXT010002603.1, read as the reverse complement.
TCAGATCATTCTGGAGAGTTAGGAAGGTTTCCTGGAAAACCCCATGTCTGTGATGAAATCTTTGGATAATCTTCACTGAGAAAAACCCTATCTGAAGGGTCATCAGTCTTTCAAGAGAAATTGCTTACCATTCATACGGTTTTCTATTCTCTCAGACGATTCTTTCCAAATCCTTTCTGGGACTCATGGATGCCAGGAGTGAGGATTGTGTGTAAGTGACTACAGAGGGCTTGATTTCAGAGTTAGGAGCTTGACAAGCATGGCTTTCTCTCTGTAGTTTTAAGGCATTGGCTCTGGAGTGACACACAGTGGTATGCTTCCTAAAATGATGGCAACTGTACAGGGCATGTTTCAATAAATACAGCCTAGAAGAGCTGTCCATGTCATCTTCTTACGCAGTGGCCTCCGGGAAGTAGCTCATATGGCAGTATCTGGGCTCCCTAAAAATTCAAGGCTAGTTTGAAATTGGGTATTTAGCTACCTTTTGGGCAAAGGGCCTCATGAGCTGCATTTGGACATTCATGAAGAGAGCTTCAGGATCAGCCAAGGCCAAGAGCAATGTCTTGAGAAACAAAAGCTTGAATAGGAAAATTAGTTCTTTTCCAGGAATTCTACATTTGACTTACATGAAATGTTTGCTCTTGTTTGCACAGTGTTTGTTTATTCCCTGCAATGTGTATTTATGATGCCAAGAGCACTGTATGCAGCTCTAGAAACCAAGGAAATGAGACAAACCCAAAGGCTTTGAGTTCAGTCATGAAAAATCTATTATAGAGAAGGTGTGCAAAGCTTCCTCTCCCTTTGTGTTATCAACACCAAGGTGCTAGTGTTTTGCTCCATTGGGCACTACTGGAAAAAGATTTAGTAATGAGGACATAGATTGGAAGAAATGCAATAAAACATTGAATGAATTGTTTCCAAAGACTGGCATCATAGGATTCATAATTTTCCCTTTATATCTCCTAATATATTTACAGTTTTCTTTAATGAACCTGTCACCGTAGTGTAACCTATAGCAAAGAATATGAGTTTTGGAGGCAAAATGATTTGACTAAGCCTTGGCTCTTACATTTTCTACCCTGGTATTAGGCTCAGTTAGTCTTCCAGGTTAGGAGTGGTATCATTTTGAAGTCTGTTAGATATTAATAACATTTAACCCCCGGAATGTTTTATGGATTATGTTAGGTGGCATTGGCAAAGATCTTATTATATGTAACTGCATGAAATATGTGTGCTGTCACTAATATCTAAATGTATTACAAATTAATGAGGTTGTGCCTACAGACATAACTAGGTCTGTATTTCAGGATAATTTTAGGTGAGAGTTCAGTTGTCTTTAAAAGTGATTGTACGTGTGGCTTTGTGGCTTTTTTCACTTTTTGCCTCTGTGGCCACCTCTTCTGAGTTCCCTTTCCCGTTCTCCCCTCACTCCCTGCAGGATTTTGGTTTTCAGTTCCACTGTTGCTAAGCATCGTTTCTCTGGTGATTCTTCTGGTCTTGATCTCAATCTTATTATACTGGAAACGTCACCGAAATCAGGAGCGAGGTGAGTCGTCACAAGGGATGCAAAGGATGAAATAAGGTAAATACCATTCTTTTATAATAATTTGGGGTTGTTTGAATATATATAATAAGGGGGAACAACACTGTTATGTTTGTTGTTCATAAAATACAAATATATTATGAAATATAAAATTGATGCTGTTTCAGAAAACCTGTAAGTCTTCTTTCTCTCAAGTGGACATTTCTGCTTTTCATTTTCTAGGATAGTTTAAAGTTTATCCCAAAAGTTAAGAGTTATAGGTCTTAGGAAGTCAGTAGGGAAATATTGATTGAGTTACATTGGGATCTGGTGACATCAAATAAAGAAATCTGGTACCCATACAGGGACCTCTCCACCAGTTAATAAGGACAAACTTTTCTCATTTTACAGCAACCAAAGGCCATCAGACCAATTAAGAGACTGTGATCACTCAATGTCATCATTCAATAAATAGCACTTCTAGGATGCCCCAAACAATATCAAAAGAGATTCACACATACAGTTGGTATTTCATAGTATTCTGCCTGCCTTCCCAAATGAGGAATTTCTCTTTATCCCTTCATAACATTTGCCATGGCATTATATATATATATATATATATATATATATATATATAGCTATATATGTGATATATATTTCTCAATAAATATTCAGTTATTAATGAGTGACTATATGGAGCTAGCATAAATAAATTCTCTTTTTTAATTTTTTAAAATTTTATTTTACATTCCAACCACAGTTTTGCTCCAACTTCACCTCCTTTCCCCCTCACCTCTTCCCCAGACCCACCCCCCATCCATTCCTCTCAGTGGGTAAGGGATCGCATGAGGAGTCATCAAAGTCTGGCACATTAAGTTGGAGCAGGATCAAGCCCCTCTCCTCTGCATCAAGGCTGAGCATGGCATCCCACCACAGGGAATGGGCTCTAACAAGCTAGCTCATACCCTAGGAAAAGATCCTCGTCCTACTGCCAGGGGCCTCTCAGATAGTCCAAGCTTCTCCACTGTCTCCTACATATGGAGGCCTAGTTCAGTCCCATGGAAGCTCCACAGCTGTTGTCTAGAGTTCATGAATTTCCACTAATTTGGCTCAGCTGTTACCATAGATTTCTCCATCATGATCTTGACTCCCTTGCTCATATATTCCCTCCTCCTTCTCTTCAGCTGGATTCCCGGAGCTCAGCCTAATGCTTAGTTGTGGATCTCTTGATCTGGTTCCATCAGTTACTGGATAAAGGATCTATGGTGATAGCTGGAGTAGTCACCAATCTGATTACAGAGAAAGCCATCTGTGTACCCTCTCCACAACTGCAAGGAGTCTTAGCTAATTCTTGGGAATTTCCCTAGCACCAGGTTTCTCCATATCCCCATAGTGGCTCTCTCTATCAAGATCTCTCTTTCATTGCTCTTCCACTCTGACCCTCTCCCCACTTGAACATACCGTTCCCTCACATTCTCATCTCCAATTCTCTCCCCTTTACCACCACCTCCCTCCCCCCAGTTTACCTAAGAGATCTCATCTAATTCCCCTTCTCAGAGTGATCCATGTGTGCCTTTTAGGTCTTCTTTGTTACCTAGCTTCTTTGGAGCTGTGGATTGTGATTTGGTTATCCTTAGCTTCACGACTAATATTCACTTAGGAGTGAGCACATACCATTATTGTCTTTCTGGCTCAGGATGTTTTTTTTTCTAATTCCATCCATTTGCCTGCAAATTTCATGATGTCATTGTTTTTTTTTATAGCTAAGTAATACTCCATTGTGTAAATGTACCACATTTTCATTATCCATTCTTCAGCTGAGGAGCATCTAGGAAGCTTTCAGCTTCTAGCTATTATGAATAATGGTGCTATGAACATTGTTAAGCAAGTGTCCTTATGGTATGATTGAGTATTTTTTGGGGTATATGCCCAGGAGAATACCTGGTCTTGAGGTAGACTGATTCCAAATTTTCTGAGAAAACACCATACAAATTTCCAAAGTGACTGTACAAGTCTGCACTCCCATCAGCAATGGAAGTGTTCCCCTTACTCCACATCTTCTCCAGCATAAGCTGTTCTCAATATTTTTTTTTATCTTAGCCATTCTGATATGTGTAAGATAGTATCTCAGATTTGTTTTGATTTGCATTTTCCTGATGATTAAGGGTGTTGAGCAATTACTTAAATGTCCTTTGGTCAATTGACATCCCTCTACTGTGATTCTGTTTAATTCTGTACCCCATTTTTAATTGGATTGTTTGGTGTTTTATTGTCTATTTTCTTGAGTTCTTTATATATTTTGGAGATCAGTCCTCTGACAGATTTGAGGTTGGTGAAGATCTTTTCCCATTCTGTAGGCTGTCATTTTGTCTTATTTACCATGTCCTTTGCCTTGCAGAAGCTTTTAAGTTTAAGGAAGTTCCATTTATTGATTGTTGCTCTTGGTCTTTGCTATTGGTGTCATATTTAGCAAGTGGTCTCCTGTGCTAAGGCATTCAAGGCTACTACCTACTTTCTTTTCTATCAGGTTCAATGTAGCTGGATTTATGTTGAGGTCCTTGAAACATTTGACTTGAATTTTGTGCAAGGCAATAGATGTGGATCTATTTGCAATCTTATACCAGCACCATTGTTGAAAATGCTTTCCTTTTTCCATTGTACCATTTTGACTTTGTCAAAAATCACTTGTTCATAGGTGTATGAATTAGTGTCAGGGTCTTCAATTTGATTCCATTGGTCTAAGTGTCTGTTTTTATGTCAGTACTGAACTGTTTTTATCACTATAGCTCTATAGTTGAGTTTGAAGCCAGGGATTGTGATGCCTCTGGAAGTTCCTTCATTGTACAGGATTGTTTTAGCTATTCTGAGTTTTTTTTTTCCACATGAAGTTGACTATGGTTCTTTCAAGGTCTGTGAAAAACTGTGTTGGGATTTTGATGGGTTTGCATTGAATCTGTAGATTAGTTTTGGGAAGATTATTATTTTTATTATTTTGATCTTACCTATCCAAGAGCATGAGAGATATTTTCATTTTCTGATATCTCCTTCAATTTCTTTCTTCAAAAACTTAAAGTTCTTGTCATACAGATCTTTCACTTGTTTGGCTAGAGTAACCCCAAGATATTTTATATTTGTGACTATTATGAAGGGTGGTATTTCTCTGATTTCTTTCTCATCCCATTTATTATTTGTATATAGGAGCGTTACTGATTTTTGTGTGTTAATCTTGTCTCCCAACACATTACTAAAGGTGTTTATCAGCTGTAGGAGTTCCTGGGTAGAGTTTTGGAGGTCACTTATGTACACTATCATATCATCTGCAAATAATTTTCAAAGGTATTTTCCCAATTCTCTTCTTCTTATTGTAACTAGTACCCCATGAATGTCAGCCAAGTCTTAAACAATATAAGGCATCGGAAAATAAGATTGCCACTAAAACAAGGGAAGTGAGAGAAGTGAGCTGTGTTTCGAGAAAGAATTATGTTTTTTTTGTTTTCTGAAGGCTATGTACAACCTATTAAGCACAAAGCTGCCATTTTTATTTTTTGATTTGTTGTGTTTTGTTTTGAAATGGGAATTTCCTTGGGTGAAGGGGTAACATGGGAGTTTTTTTCCATTTTAGATAACTGAACTTCAGGGTCAGGAAAGAAAACAAATGTTGTCTTTGAGTGATATTTTAGGATTGAATTTAAAATGTCCCTCAAATTCTACCTTCTTTTCCTTTTCACTTTATGTTTTGAGCGTTACTTTTCACAACTTTTTTGAACAGTTTATCTTGCCTAACCCTTGAATCAACAACAGATCAATTTATATGACTTGGCAAAATAAGCAATGAGCCAACAATGTCACTGACCCTTTTCTGAAAGTAGATGAAAGGATTTGTTCTATCTGCAAGATTATAGATCAGACAATTTCACAGCATATAAGCATAAGCCATAGAGCATGAACTCTCCCCACAATACCAAAGGCAGAAATCTCTTTGATTTTATTTATCCAAACATTTCAGTTTTTCAATTAGGAAATGGGAGCCCAGATAGAGAAACCAGCCTCCTCGCAAGTCATGGGCAGTTCTCATAAGCAGGATGGAACTAGAATGCTGCTCTCCTGCCCCTGTCCTGCCTGGGAAGGAGCCCCTGCTGTCCTTCATAATAAACTGTTCTCTGTTTCAAAGAAAAATGTCTGAAGTATTCAAATTCATTTCTTAAAGTTCATTTTGACCAAGAGTTATATTTGTTTAAGCCCAAGATAAATTTCACTAGACAGGTATATTTGAAAAGCAATATTTCTTGGTTCATTAAGCAAGTCTTAGATTTTTAGAGGAATACAATTGCTAAATAAAAAAGGCAGTTATTCAAATTAGAAGAGGTTGAGTTACATTATAAAGGTACACAAATGATGTGGCCAAGGAAAACAAATACTGGTTCTTCGTTTTTTTTTTCTCTATCAAAATATCAAAAACATTACAACTTACACCATAAAAATTCATTGTCCTACAATCCTTTAGGTCAGAAATCCAACACAGGAGTCATTGGGCTAAAGTCAAGGTGTCTTCAGGGCTATCTTTCTTTCTGCATGTTCTAGAAGAAAATCTATTTCCTGTTTTTATCCATGTGTCTCAAATGGATTTCGTCCATTGCTTTTATACCCCCTTACATCTGCAGAGCTAGTGATGACCACTTAGGTTATTTTCAAGTTGAGTGTCTCCCTGGCTCTTTTTCCTCCCTCTTACCCTCATAAAAACACATATATTTCTGGGCCGGCAATTAAATTGCATGGAAAACCTCCTCACCCATGTAACAGATTACCTTCCCACATTCCTGTATTAATGATGGGAATGGTATCGAACACCCCTTTATAGTACCACAAATGCAAAGACAGGCTGGAGTAAACAGAGACAGCTGGTACCTGGCTTCCAAATACAAGTATCCAATACCCGTAATTTCTTAGCTTCAGCTTTATTCAAGGCAATGCTATATCAAAAGACATGAAAAACATGATCAGACGCTCTGAACACATCACTTTGGCTTTCTCATTCAAGCTTCATTTATTTCCAACCAAACGAAACTTTGTTTTCAATATTTTCAAAATCTTATTTTGTGTTTCAAGTCTTTAACGTAAAAATGTAACTTCTGCTTTCTGTTCTTTATTAATCATCACTAACTGTAACATTACCAACACCAGTTCTTTTAATTGGAACCTCAATTCTAACTAGTTCCTGCTTCTCTCGACTCATATGCTCTTCAAAGCAGCAAGTATTGCTTAGTCATAGGTAAGTCCACTTGGATTTTTTGTAAGAGAAGGTAAAATGATGTTAGACAGGGCCAAACTGGTCTTTCCCATCTATCGTAACTTAATAAGATGGAAATTTCTGACTAGGCGTGACAGCACACATTTGTAATGTCAACTGCTGAGAAGTTAACACAAAGAAATCTCAATTTTAAGGTTAGCCTGGTGTATATAATCAAAGACTGTCTAAAGAAAAATATGTGAAGATTTCTGAGTCTCTAATATTGAAAGAACAATATTATGAAGCCATTATAGGTTTTAAGAACCTGAGTATTTTCTTTATCAGTCCTTAAAATCCCTACCAATGAACCTCAATTGATATCAGCAGATCATACACAATATAACTCTTAAAAAATTCTTAGAACTAATAAGTACCATACTTGTGATACTTTAATGTACACACCACACACACAAACACACACACACACACATACCTCATTAATTTTTTTCTTCCACAACTTCAGTGTAATCTTCTATCCCACAATAGAATATTATGAAAGCTTTAACAGATCAGAAAGCACCACAAGGCAGCCTATTTTTTTTTAATAAGCAAACCAGACAGAACTCACTGTGACCTGTCAATGCTCCCAGTTCTAAGACTGTTGTTCCTGGTTTGCAAAATATACAACTTGCCCTCATATTTATATAACAAAGACAAAAGATTAGACTTGCATTTTGTATGTCCTTTGATGATCATTTTAAACTAAATATCATTTGGGTTTTCATCTTTGAAAAATGTGTGTACTAATAATTTCAACTTCATTATTTATATTACTTTTTAGACTGATAAAATTGTATAAACAACGTATAATTCTGTGCTTTGAATGTATGTACAAATTGTGGAATGGGTAAATCAAGCTAAGGAATACAACTTCTTTATTATACTTTAAACCTTTTTGTAATGAGAACATTTACAAGCTAAAAAATAAGAAAAAGAAAGTTGTGAAGATTTGAAAAGAAGTGCATGCTATTAGAAAAATGCTAAAAACCAGCACTAACTAGCTTAGGGGACAACCAGTAGAGTTGTTTTTGCCAAATTATTTAGTACAAATGTTTTGGTCATGGTAAATTTCAAGCTACCAGCAATATAATAAGTGGCCTACGCTATTAAAGACCCATTCAGATCACTGAGTCATTGCAAACTCCCAGTACATGCTGATTTCTGTGGATACTAAGTCTGTGGTCCTTTGTAGTTTTATCAATGTGTATTTTCATCAGTTGCACCAATGATGAAAAGGAGGTAAGCTCGAGGAAGTGAATAGAGAAAAAGACATGAAGATACCAGCAAGCTGGGTTTGAGGAATCAGAATTCAGAAACTGATTTGACCACAGGAATGGGAGTATTTGGAAGGGAGAACACGTGATATTGATTCCACCAGCTGGTTTAGGAAAGTGTGGAGCAAGATAAGATGAGACGGGAGAGAGGATAGAAGGTATATATATGACCAAAATCGATAAATATTGAAAATATTGGCAGTATAATTTGTTTCATTTTGAAAACGTGGGATTATTTTGGTTAAATTGAGTTGTTTTGGAGGAGGAAAGAGACATGATGATAAGTAGGCTGGTTATTTGCTGATATTGTATATATATATATCCATATCCATACATACGTATACATAGATACACATATACATATATGCATGTGCACACACACATATATATATATATCAGACAGAGAAACCACATATATATATACATAGATACACAGACATATATATGTCATATACACATATATATGCACACACACAAACACATATGTGTGTGTCTGATATATATATTCATGTGTACACACACACACACACACACATATATATATATATACATATATCAGACAGAAACCATAAACAAATTAATGGATAAAGATACAATGAATTAGTGAAAATAGATTTGTGAGAAAACCATATATGACATACAACGAAAGGGGAAAATGAATGGAAAACAGGAGCCACTTATGTGAGATGAATAATCTGAGGACAGGTTCCCTGAGGTGGTCACATTAGGACCTGGAAACAGAGAATGAGCCTGGTGTGGAGGACAGCAGAGATAGTTGATCTGTAGCAAAAGAATCACACATTTGAAATCTCAAAGAGAGAAAAGCCTAAGGACTTTAGAACAGTTGTACATGAAGCTTGGTCTGAGGAGGGTTTCCCATTCAAAAACCACTTCTTACTAACCTGCAGTAGAGGAAGTGTTTGTTGAGACTAAATAGATGATATGGTAATAATTTGACAAGGTAAGTTCATGTCTGCTAAGTACAATAATTAAAAAAAGTCAATTACCCAATATATGTCTGGCCTTTTCTATATATTATAATATTTAACTTGTTTTAAAATACCCAGTCATGTTAGGAGGGAAGGTCGTGCTTTCATGAAACATTGACGGCTAATGCTGCTGAAAATGTTGGCATCTAAAATATGCAGAATTTTGAAAGACCCAGTAAAATGACCTAAGAGTACAGAGAGAGGGAAGGAGGTACTAAGATTAAAAATTTCAAGCGTATTATCTCACTGTCTACATTCCTTATGGGGGAGGCTGATATCCTCCCACTTTATGAGCTAGGAATTAATAACTCTTGAAAATATTTCTGTCTCTTCCCAACCTGATTTTCAGCAAGTTACAGTCTAAGGGAAATTAAACTCAGCGGGTCTCATTGAGACACTCCCAGGTCATTTTGGCATTCTTAAACATGCACCTTTCTTTGTAGTCTTAGGCGACTCTCTACTCCATTACTGGGTTAGAAGTGTCTGCTTCCAGCCAGTGTGTGAGCCCAGCACTTGGGAGACCAAAGAGGTAGAGAGACTGTTGCTAGATCATGAACATTCTGGGCTTCACAAGAGTCAGTGAGTTCCAAGATAGCCTAGACTACAGAGTGAAACTCTATCTTAAACAGAAAGAAAGAAAGAAAGAAAGAAAGAAAGAAAGAAAGAAAGAAAGAAAGAAAGAAAGAAAGAAAGAAAGAAAGAAAGAAAGAAAGAAAGAGGGAAAGAGAAAAAGGAAGAAAGAGAAGGAAAACAAAAACTAACAGCAAGAAATTTCTGTTTCTTAATTCTTCTGTTGTTAATTGATTCAAATATGTCCAGCACTGACACACTTCTCTTTATTTATCCAGAACTCTAGAGAATTATCCAGAACCCTGAAAGTTTTTCCCTGGTCTACTTGAATCTGATGTGAAAGGAAAGCAGGAGGGGACCTCAAAAGAGCAAAAGATGCAGAAGCAAGCATGTGAGGGATTTGACTTCTGGCTGTCATCCTGGGTCCTCAGTGTTTGCATTCCAAGAGGAAGTCGTGTGCCTCAGGTCTGTTGTAGGACTTGATTTCTTCGAACAATGCAGTGTCATGCTGTTAGAAACGCACCAGGCTTAGAATCACAAGTGCCAAGCTGGCTCTCAGGCTGACTTGGGCTCCCACCAGAGGGGGGAAAAACCCTTGTAGTATATTTACCTCACAGAGCTTCCTCATCCTCATACAGCATAGAAAGGAGTGGGACCAGATAATTTGCCACAAAAATCTGAAACCTGATGGAATTCTAGAAAGAAAGATGAAGAATAATGAAATAAAGAAGAAGTGAAGAGAAAAAATAACACAGAAGGGTCCAAAGAACTTCTGAGACTGCCTTTTGCCATTCTGTTGGTGTCCCACCTCTGCTTCTGTTCTTAGGTCCACAAGTGTGTTTCCCTGTTGTTTGAGTATCTAGTCTACTACCTGCTATGATTCTGCTAAGTGTCGGCCTTGCTAGACTCCTTGATCCCCCCCTGCTGTTCTCCACGTGCTTCTATGAGGGTAAATATGATGAAAATAGGACAGAATTTAATGTGAAGTAGCATTGGCAACCGTACCGTGTCCATTTAACTTAATTTTATAGCACGTAGGCAATATTGTTAGTCTTAGCCAGTAGTTCCCATCTTTACAAAAGCATGCTTTCCCTGTCCATTTGGTCCACACTATCACCCTCTTTTAGGCCATCCCAAATCCCGCCTAGTGTAATAATAATAGATTATGAAAACAGATGCGTAACAATTCCCTTTCAGGTGTATATGCTCTCTCTCACCCTTAGCTTCTTTTTCTGTGACTTGACTTTTCACAAAGAGAAGGCAACTCTGGAAATACATTCCCTTCGTTTTAAAGGCATCCTGAACCATCCATTCTCCCTTTGACAAGACTAGTGAAGTTGTTCTCTGTATCTTTTGCTTCATCTGTCTCTTTGCAGTGACCTAGGAGTTCAAGTGTAAGTTGTTTCCATTGTTGAACTGAATATTTATATACTTGGTATGCTTTTCATGTGTTATTTAATTCTGTATTATTTCTTATATTTGTATTAAAATACTGAGCAATTAAAAGTGTCAACTAAATACATACTTGATGTGTGGCATTCCCTTGAGAAATATAGAAATAAAGAATAACACTTGTATTTTCTCTCTGTATGTGAAATACTCAGTGGACCTGTTTGCCTACTCACAAGACTCTTCCTGGGGTGTCTCTGATACGGTCAGTGAGAGCTACTCTAGCTGGGTGTCTTTTGATGTGACTCTACAGGTCATGGTGCTCTCTTGGTTTTACTTTTAAATAGCAGACTTCACACCCTGACTAGCTTAGATGGTCTCTCACACAGTAGGAGTCATCACTCTGGCCTGCTGTGTCTCTGGTACCTCAGCTGAATCAGTGCTGGGTCAGAGAAGGAGAGTGAAAGCAGCTTCTCCAACACATTGTCCTCAGGACCCAGCCCTTTCATCTTTAACACATTGTTGAGGACCACAAAGTTTCTATGTAAAATTAATTATGTATCTTGACATCTTCTATGTCTGAGATGAAAATTAAATTTTCAAGGGAAAATCTGTGAGCACAGGGAGCACCGCTGGCACGTGGAGCCATCAGTGTTGGGAAACCACATGCCAGAGTTTCTGGTCAACTCTGCAGCACACTTGCAAACGAATGAGAGTTAAAGGACAAATAGTTCATTGGTGCTGTTGTGAAAATAGTTTTCATTCAAAAGGCCCATTGAAATGGTCTTGGAACAATACTAAAGATGGAGCAAATGAAAGTCTAGGCAGTACTGCTATGTATACCTTTTTTAAAGCAACTCCTTCTTAGACAGCTATCTTCACAATACCTACGTTTTTCACCATTGAGCCATTCCTTTATTAAAGCTACTGCCTTCCTTGGAGTTCACCTTCCAAGTTCAGAAATTTCAAAGAGCCCTGAACTAATCCTTATGGTTCATTTCTAGTTTAATTTAAATCAAAATGTTAAATGGCTTAGCAATTGCCTACCAGAATATCGAGGCACTTGGACTTAAGCCAGGTGTGTTTGATGGAGTAGACAAGCAGAGTTAGAAGTAAAAAGAGGAGAGCCAATCAAGAGTGCGCTTCCTTGCGTGAGGAGGCAGATAAATGTGAGTACCACATCAGGCGTGCTCTCAGCAGGCCTCTTTCTACTGCCTCAGCGAGATCAGCTCTCACTCTCACTCTGAAGTTTGTGCTGAGAAGGCTTCTGTGTATTTATGAATTAGAAAGAATACTTTGAACTTTGCACATTAAAGCCAACCTGGGAAAGTTGTAAACTTTTTAGTTCTTGCTAACCCAGACTCGTACATCTTTGCTAAAATTTTAGAAAAATTCCACGGTGGTGGCAAGGCCATTCAGTACCAGGGGGAAACAAAAGAACTCTTTGATGCTAAGCTGAAACTGAAGGTGAGGTTTGGTTCTCTCCCAAGTTAGTCACCCACCCTGAGAATGACTCACAAATACGGGCATAAAGGAGATCAAAATCCATGCTATTACCAGACACTGTAGGCTTTTCCTTGACACAGAAAATTCCAGATCAGGGCAATATAGATAGCAATGCCTTGCCTAAGCAAATAAACAAAAAGGCAAACTGAGCTAAACTAAAATAAAACAACATCCTCCAAACACCATGGTTCTCTTGAATGAACTTATTCCCTAGTTTTTCTTATCAAGACCAGATTTCACGTTCTAAAATTATTTTCTCAGTATGTTTTAGTGATTAAATTGTTTGGTACTCTCAAAGTATTCCAAATTTGACCTCCACGTTCCCTATAGTTGCTCAGGCTAATCAGGAGGTCACAGAGCTATGGTAAAACTCAAGCAGCTCAAGCTAGGTGTTAGTACCATGGTCATCTGAGCCTTCAGAGTCAGGAAGGTATTTAATCCCATTTTTATATGTATCAAAAATGAGGGTGTAGACAACACTAGACATATGCAATAGGGCTAGCATTCCAGCTCCAACTGGTACACGTTTATTCTGTTCATGATATGCCTCCCTCACTTTTTTTTATAAGCATGGTGTATTATATTTTTATTGGCTAATAAATCTTTCCTGGGCTGGGGATATTGCTCAGTTGGCAAAGTATTTTACACATTCCTCGCTTGTGTAAAGCCTCAAATTCACTCCTCAGCACAGCATAAGCCAGGTATGGTGGTGATTACATGTGATTATATGTGATTACACACCTGTAATCACAGAACCTACAAGGTGGCAGTAGGCAGCTCAGAAATTTGAAGTTGCTTTTACCTACATAGCAAGTTCAAGGACAGCTTAGGATATATGAGACCCTGTCTAAGTCAAGACAAACCAATCAATCGTGCAATCAATATTCCCTGAGTGAAGTTTTCTTCATTCACAAATTATGGGAGGGAGGAGAAATCCATACAATGTTGCCTTGGGGCATCCTTTGTGCCCTATAAAGGCATATGTTTCCAGTAGGAAACGGCTTTAAAAATTGACAGTTATGGGGTTGGGGAGATGGCTTAGTCAATAAAATGTTTACTGCACAAGCATAAAGACCTGAGTTCCCCAGCACTCCATGTTAAAACCCATGTGCTGTGCTCCATGACTGTAATTCCAGTTCTGAAGCAGCACTGGATTCTCTGATTACAGTCATCAACTGGCAAACCCAGCTTTTGATGCGAGTGTTGGAGATTCAACTCAGGTCCTCATGCCTGTAACACCAGGGCTAGAAAGCAGGCAAGAGGATCCCTGGGAGTTCCAGGATCAGTGAAAGACCCTGACAATAAATAAGCATATAGATTAGATTGATAGATAGATAGATAGATAGATAGATAGATAGATAGATAGATAGATAGATAGATAGATAGATAGACGAGATATGAGATAGATGAATAGATGGATGGATAGATAGATGATAGATAGATGATAGAAGATAGATAGATAGATAGATAGATAGATAGATAGATAGATAGATAGATAGATAGATAGATAGATAAAAATATGATGATGCCTAGACATCTGACAGACATATGGACAACACACACAAATGTGCACACACACATATGTGAAAACAAGTACATACACAATTGCAAAACTGGCATTTATGAACCGGTCACTAAATCCAATAAAAGCAGTGCTCAATTCGTCCAGTATAAACAAAATTGCAATGAGTTTGTTTCCCTGGATGAACTCAAGGCTCAATGGATGGATGTTGGAGTCTACAACTGTGCAAGTTCATGTGCAGAGTCCATTCTTCCCATGACCTCAAAACCCCTATATGACACAGCACATGCTTCTTGTCCTCAGTTTCCTTTTCCAGCTCCTCCAAGCTAACACAGAGGCAGACTTGGTGTAAGGAGGATGCTTGAGGCCGGGCAATGGGAACTGTGATCTGACTAAGCAGAAAGAAAAAAACCCTGACTTGGGGAGCTGCTGAGACAGGCAGAACCAATATGAGTTGACATTTTTCTGTGCCGAGAAACAAAAGGACAAGCAAAAGTCCAAAAACCCACTTACGCGAAGCTGCCTTTCCTGGCATGGTTTTGTAATGTAGCAGGGTTTCCTGTCACTGGGATAGAGTACTCTGAGGAAGCCAGAAGGGATAATTGGCTCACAGTTCAAGCTACAGTCCCTCATGGTGTGGGTGTGGGTGTAGGGAGGGGATGGCGTCATAGTCATAGACGCTAGAGGAAGCTGGCCATGTTGCTTCAAGAAGGGGAGCACACTCTTCACATCTTACACAGTCCTGGATCCCTGCCCGGGGAATGGTCTTGACTCCTGTTCAGATGGGTTTTCCACAACAACTAACCTATAGAAAACAACCCTTCCCAGCCCATCTTCCGGTGATTCTAAGTCCTGTCTAGATGACGTAACACTGAAACACCCCATGTGACTTTCAAGAGTGAATGTTGAGACCTTTTCCGTGATGACAGTCATGCTCCAGATGACTTGAGTAGGATGTCACAACTGCCCTGAAGGTTCTTTCTCCAGACTCCTATTTCTAAAGCAGAGGTAACACTACCGTCAAGAGATGACCAAAGGTCGAGAGTTCCCTCTGAATTTAACAGTTGCTTTGAGATTTTTCCTTCTGATTCATGTTAGTTAAGAAATTAGGAAGCTCCCACTCACACACATCAAAACATTTCGTGTACAGCACCTACAGTTTCGATGTCCTAGTCTTCACATGTTTTTTTAACTAAAATAAATAAATTTGGAACTCAACAAAGTTGAGTTCAGTTTTCCTGGGAGAGGCCATCCCTTTCCAGTCTAGTTGCAGAGGTGTGCAGAAGCCCAGCTGCTCTGGCCACGCCCCTCAAATACCACAAAATTCGGGAAAAGGTTGCAACAATCTTATAATTCTTGTGTGGTCTGGTAGAGTTGGTCAGCTCCAGCTCAGATGAGAAAACCATTTCCCTCATTTATATATAGTATTAGGACCTCAGAGTTTACCTTAAGTCAAAACTTTCCTAAACTTTTTTCCCATACAAGGTTCAAGCTATTCCTATGATTGGGTTTTGACTGACTTCAGGCATTTTTTGGCAATGCAAAGTACACACAGGCTTGAGTTCTGGAGAGTAGCTTTTCTCTTGGGTAGGGTCATGTGGTTGTTTTTCTCAGGGGTATTTATTTCCCTTGAATGCAGAGAAGTGTATTTCAGTGCATCTTAGCTGGGGAAGGACATGTGTCCAGAGATAGCACACTAACAACAAAATTAAAAACTATATTAAAGCCAAAAGAACCAATCATGAAGCAAATACATAAAACTGGATTTGAATGCGTTTCCGTTCATACTTCTCAAGTTTTAAAGCCTAAACACACCCTAGGGAACAAGTCTAACTTGAACAAAAGATGAAGAGAAAGAAAACAAATGATTAACAAACACTGGGGCCTGGTTGGTTTTGATTTTGAAGGACAGAATACAAGCACTAACATCACTTAGAAAGTTTGCCACTACTGCATTTTATACTAAAAATATAAGAATAGTTTTTCTATAAAGGCAGTGTGCATTTCTCGGTAGTATGTTATGCCAGGTGTTTCTGTATTAGAACAGAGTTTAGGGCTATCAAATGAGCAAAATACATCCAGAAATGGGCAAACCATGAACAAAATGTCACTCAAGAGGCACTTAATGTGCTGAGAATGAGAAGCAGGTTCAGGGGAAGGAATTAGTAAACCTTGTAATAGAGAATTTCAGCAGTTAAGAACACATGAAATAAACCCATTTCTATGGATTCAGAGGCAACCTGTGGAAATTCATGAAATAATCTGTTCAAATGCAAAATGTTCATGTTTGAGAGCAGAAGTATTTTAACTACTTTTAATTTTAAATTTCTGTACAACATAGTTTTCCAAAAAAAAAAACTAGGACTCAAGTCTAAACACAATTGTTTTACGTTTTATATAAATCATACATACATTATATGTGTGTGCTAAATAAAATTTTATACATTTTTAAATTGTATACAATATTTAAACTTTATACAATATTTCAATTTTTTTTTACTATTTGTATGTATGTCTACCTGATGTGTATGTGATGTATGTGCGCAGGCATACTTGCAAGCACTCACATTCAGGCTACAGCACACATGGGGAGGTCAGAGGACAACATTTGAGACTGGATTTGCTCCTTCCATCGTGGCTTCTCAGGGATCAGAACACAAGTCATCGGACTTGTGAGACAAGAGCTTTTGCCCACTGCTGCGGGAGCTCCTTCCAGTCCTCCAGCCAATAGCCACTGAGATACCAGCCCACTGGGGCATGGTCTCCCTCTCTTTTAAAAAGCAGCAGTAGCCTTCCTCGCTCTCTCTTGCTTCCAGATCCGCTTCCAGCTACTAGATTCGTTTCCTGATCACATGGAGGGCTGTTGTCTGGGATGGTAATCTGTAAGTTTTTCCCCTTTAAATAAATAACCATTCTATTAATCATAATTACAAACTGGTGTGGGATTGTTTGTGACTTATGCCTTCATCTGGCACCCAAACATTTGGTTTT
Source organism: Microtus agrestis (assembly GCA_902806775.1). Lineage (NCBI taxonomy): Eukaryota > Metazoa > Chordata > Mammalia > Rodentia > Cricetidae > Microtus > Microtus agrestis. The sequence continues at coordinate 140,886 of CADCXT010002603.1, read as the reverse complement.
AGAACCCTCCCTTCCCTACCCCCCCCCACTCAGCTGCCTACTGCCAGCTCGGCTTGGCATGAGCCCTCCCTCAGCCATGGCAGTGGTGTAAGAGAATAGTCTGTATTCTGTCAATCACGTATTTTAATAAAAAACTGATTGACCAGGCAGGAAGTATAGGTGGGTCAACCAGACAGGAAGTAGAGGTGGGACGATGAGAACAGGAGAATGCTGGGAAAAAGGAAGCCCATTCCTGGGCCAGTCCTGCCCAGACCACAGAAGAAGCAAGATGTAATCTTCCCAGCTGAGAAAGATACTGAGCCATGTGGCTAACATAGATAAGAATAATGGGTTAATATATATTGCAAGAGCTAATAAGAAGCCTGAGCTAACTAACCAATCAGTTTATAATCTTACGGAGATCTCTATGTGATTTTCTTTGGAGCTTACCGGCTGTGGGAACTGGGCAGGACAGAAACCCCAGCAAGCCAGCCCTCATATTACAGCCCACTGAGCTATCTCACCAATATTCGCAAGGTATTTTTAGTGTGCTGCTGTGTCTTTGATCCACCACTTGAGGTCAAGTCTCCCCATGGAGCACTGTGTAGGTACTAGAAATGCTCTTGGTTTTTTAAAAAGTTCAGATTAAGCATGTCCAATCTATGTATCATGATTCAGTTTGCACAATGATTTCATATAATTACAAATATAACACTATAATGCATTAGATATAGCTGATAAATAATAGGAGTTGGCCATGTCTTAGTCATCATTGAAACTGAGGCCCATTTTATTTTCCTATTTGTTTACAAAATAAAAACCCTCATAACCCATACAAAGTCAGAAAAGGACTTGGGGACAATTTTGCACTATCTGTGGGTGGTTTTTCATCTAAGCAAGAATATTGCTATCTTTTTACTTTCACACTATATATAATTTTACCACCTTTTCATTTAGATAAAAGCTTCTCTTGTCATTCTTAAATATCCTTACTGTAGACTTCTGCCAATGAAAGTGAAATAAAAACTACTTTCCACTCAACCTTTCATAAATCCTAAATGTTAAATTGACTAAAAAATTACATTCTTAATGATTGTCATCATATAAATAAGCTAACAGAAGTCCTGCTCCTGAACATGTATTGAATACTTGGTGTTCAATACAAAACCAACTGGTGTTTGAGAGGTTATGGAATGTGGTGGTTTAGATGAGAATTGTCCCCATAGGCTCATATGTTTGAACACTTGGTCTGCAGCTAGTGGAACTGTTTGAGAAGGATTAGAAGGTGTGGCCTTATTGGAGGAAGTAAGTCACTGGGGCTAGACTTGGAAGTTTTCAAAATCCCATTCTATTCCCCATGATTCTCCCTCTCTCTGCCTCATGCTTATGCATCAAGAAGCAAACTCCCAGCTACTGCTACAGTGCCAAGGCTATCTGCCTCCTGCCACACTCACCTATTATGATATCACAGGTTCATTCTGAATTATAAGCCTCCAATAAACTCCTTTTTCTCTAAGCTGCATTGGTCATGGTGTCTTATCAGAGCTGTAACTAAGGGAACGTTTAGAAAGTGGAACTTTACTGGGGTGGGTATGTCACTGAAAGTGGGCTTTGAAGGCTTATAGTGTTTTCCATTTCCTGTTTTATGTCTTTGTTTCATGTTTTCAGATGAAAATGAGATCAACCAGCTTCCAGCTCCTGCCACCATGCCATCCCTTCCCTGCCATGGTGGACTCATCCCTCTGGAATCATAATTTCAAAGCCCTTCCTCCTTAAATTGCATTGGTCATAGCAACATAGAAGTAGCTATCTGAGCATCCCCTTGGCCTTTATTCTTGGATCCCATAATTATCACCTGTTACAAAATGGCTTGCCTCTTTCTGCTAATTTTGGATCCTTTTTTTTTTTGTTTTTTTTTTTTTTTTTTTTTTTTTTTTTGCTCATTTTTAGCCACTCTCAGTGTGCTAATGAAGCCATGATGCTCAGAGCTCCAAGTTGAAAACAAAAACTAGTAGGACCATTTCTTCCCTGGAGGAACTGATAGCCTCCTTTCTGATTCTAACCATAAAAAATGTCTGTTTTCTATCTTGCTGTGACTAAAGAGAATATAAACCCCAATCCAGTTGTTTTTGTTTTTGTTTTATTTTGTTTTGTTTTCTGATCACTTAAAATATGTTATGAAGTAAAGGAGGATAAAATTACAAGGCACATAAGGCAAAGAAAAAAATCTAATCCACTATACAAATCCCTGTCCAAAAAAGCCACTATGAGATCATTTTTGTAAAGTTGAAAAATGAGATTCAGTTTATGAAATTGTATTTGCTATCACATTTAATATTAATATGATTACTTTTTATTTGATTCCAACTTTCACAATGTATTACTTTTTAAAACTCAATTTACTGTGAGTGTATGTTTGTGTGTGTGTATGTGGTATGTGTGTGTACACACATGTGTGCCTCAGTGAACATGCACAATTCAGAGGACAATTTTGGAGTCAGCTCTATCCTTTTCTCATTCAGGTCTCAATGACAGAATTCACATTGGTAGACTTAGTGACGGGTGCTTGCTGGAAAAGAAAGGACAAACAATATTTAACCCTTAAATCAACTGATGTGGCAACAATATGAGGCAAGCCAAATCAAGCCTAGCTTTCTTGACATACTCCCCATCCAGATATGATATTATAGAGATTATGATTCATTGGCTCCAGGAGAAAATTGCGAAGTATTAAGATATAATGGTAATACAAGCAGCCAACTTGAGTTGAGGGCGTTGCCATCTTAATCAGGCATAGTGCAGATTGCTGCTCACATAGTGTGTTATTTAATGCTTTCAACTCTGTAAGAGGCAATCAAGATTTGACTTACAGCCAACAACAGAAAACTTGAGAGGCATAGTAAGACTAAGTAACTTTACCAACTACAAACCAGCAAAGTTAGATATTCCTAGTTGGAAACAGTTTTTGATGTCTTTGACATTTGGAATGTTGAGGTTTTGTTGCTTTTTTTTTTGAAGAATTTCTCCAGAAAGTAATATCTGAATTCTAGTCTGACTATTAAACAATAGTTCATAGCACTATTTTATGGAATAAAGGGAGAGTAGAGTAAGGTTGCATTTGGCAATTAGTACAGCCTTGTAGAAATAGCATGGCTCAGCCAGGCATGGTGATACATCCTTGTAACCCCATGACTTAAAAAGTGGAGTGTTGTAGGAGCTGCGGGCCTCTTCCCACAGCCTGGCCTCTGGCCGCTTGGCTAGCTTATACCCCAAAATAACAACACACAAACTGTATTCTTTTAAACACTGCCTGGCCCATTAGTTTCAGCCTCTTAACCCATTTCTAATAATCTGTGTATCACCACGAGGTGAGCTTACCAGGAAAGATTCAGCATGTCTGACCTGGTGGCTGGCTGCATCGCGTCTGCCCTGGAGAGAGCTGCATGGCATCTGAGCTCACTTCCTCTTCCTCCCAGCATTCTGTTCTGTTTATTCCACCTATCTAAATTTTAACCTATCAGGGCCAAGGCAGTTTCTTTATTTAACCCATGACCTTCCTCCATTAGTGGAGATAGGAGGATCAGGAGTTAAAGGTTACCCTGAGCTATTCAGAGTGGAAAGATTCCCTGAGCTACACTAGACTCTGCCTCAAAAAAGAAAAAAAGAAAGAAAAAAGAAAGAAAGAAAGAAAGAAAGAAAGAAAGAAAGAAAGAAAGAAAGAAAGAAAAAAAGGAGGGAGGGAGGGAGGGGAGAGGGAGGAAGAGAAACAGACACATGGTGAGAAGAAAGGAGAATCAGGAGGAGGGAGGAAGGAGCAATTTAAAGGAGAAGTTTATTTTGTCTCACGGTTTTAGAACCATTTTAGCATATCACCACAGTGATGACATAGCTGAGTAGATCCATTCATAGTGCTGGGAGTATGTGGCACCTACTCACATGGCAGTGGACCATAAAGAAGAGTGTTAGACTAGGACCAGGGGAGGCTATGAGCTTCAGCCCATTCCTAGTGGTCTATACCCATGACCTGGCCCCTACTCCACAGGATCCATAGCCATCAAAACAGCACCTCAAACTGGGCAGCAAGCGTGTATAACCCGAGTCTTTGGAGAACATTTGAAATGTAAACTTTAACCCCACCCCCTGCTTCAAGAACTGTTTCACTGGAGCTCAATGAAGCTGGGAAAATAAAAGAGGAAGCCAACTTGGGTGAACTGAAGAAGGGTGGGGCAGGGTGAAAAGAGAACTTCTACTCAGAGCTAGATTTCAGGAAGCATAAGAAAAACTACCTTTAGCCTCCTCCTCCATGTGGCTATATATGCATCCCCCTTCTCAGGTAGCAGTAAAATCACTGGACTCAAGGGGCCTCAGGATGTATCCACATTTTGCACACTAATGACCACACACTGATAATGATGAGGCTTTAGCTTGGGCTGGGACGTTTTCTCAAGTGCCTTCATGCAGAACTGGGCATGGAAAAGAAGCTGACATTTTCTAACAGTGTCATCTGGGAGAGGGTTCTACTTCACAGTCTTATAAATCAGACCAGGGCATTATAGTCAGCTCAAGTTGTTGGGGGGATTACATAATCTTCACCCAGTATCCTAGCCTGGATCTCCCTATGTAATCTTTGTTCATAGAGCTTCTAGAACTCTCCATATTTCCATTCTGTTCACTTCTTTCCCTTGCCCAAGAACTTGATTGAAGTTTTAGCACTTTGCATGACACAAGTAAGTTAACAATAGCTCCCCATGCCTTTTCCTGAGACAGTGAGTAAAAGTGGCATTTGTTATAATACAGGAAAGGGGATATTAAATACTAAGAAAGGGGAAAATTGAAACTAACACATTACAATATTATTTTGACACATGTTTGAAACATCATAGGTGTCCAATAGTGACCATCATTTCTTTCTTTATCTCACCAAGAGGAGAGTTGAAAGATACATTGAGTCAAATGAAAGAAAACCTGGAGAAGAGGAAATAGATGTATTTCTTGGTGATTATAGTGAGTTGAACTGGAAAAGTATATGTCTCCACTCTTGCCCCAAGAATCAATGAATATGACTTTTTTATTTTGGAAAATGTGTCATGAATGTAGAAATTAAGGCAAGGATCTTGAAAGAAGAACATCTTGTGATCTGAAAATGCTTTAAATCCAGTTGAAGATGACCCAGGAAGCAGGGATTGGAGCAATAGCGCCACAAACCAAGGAGTACCTGGAATCAGCAAAATCTGAAAGAGGCCAGGGACAGCTTTCCCCCTGGAATCTTTAAGGAACTCAGACCTGAAAAGCCTTCATTATGATCTCTAGCCTCCACAACTGACAGGTGGTGTATTTCTGTTTCAGGGCATCACGTATGTGACATTCCTAAGCCTTGAAACAAATAACCTGGACAGGGGATGACCCTGTTTCAAACAAACAAGCAAACAAACTAATAAATAAATTTCTCAGAATAATTACTGAGAGAGTAAATGAGCATGCATTACTTTAGAAGTTGATTGAGATTTCCCCTTTTAGTATTTATCATATTTGCATATTTTTGAGCATAATTTCCTGGACTAACTCCTCAGGAATCCCCAGACATAATTCCCGCTGTTGGACATAGTTCCTGGCTGGGTTAAGAATAGCACAACAAAACCCAGATACAAAGTCACTCTTGACCTGGCCTGGGAAAAAGACAGAAGCAGCAGACATAGTTTCATATCTGGGCAACTATTTGACTGAAGTTGGTTCACTTATTTTTTCTATTTGTAGGAGAGATATTGCTAGGAGCAAATAAAGAAGCTACCTATAACATCTCTTTCCTTAGACACCAGACTATCAGGGAAACCAAATTTATGTAATTTCATTGACCTTAAAGATAGCTAAATAGTAGCCTTTGTTCTTGAGATCATAAAGAGTTAATATTTTGGAGGTACTGGGAGCAAAACTCAGAACACATGGTATGGGTGTGTGTGTGTGTGTGTGTGTGTGTGTGTGTGTGTGTGTACCTGCTTTAGAGTCAACTCAACCTAAGCAGGTCTAAAGATGAATTCTTGGTTCTTCCCACATGTTCTCTCCTGATGTGGGAGTGTCATATATCAATCTGTTGATTTCATTGGCTAAGCAATAAATAAACTGCTTGGCCCCATTGGTTAGAACATAGGTGGGTGGAGTAAACAGAAGAAAATACTGCAAGAGGAAGTCAGGTGAGAAAGCATGCAGCTCCGCTCAGAGCCAAACCGTACAATACTCTGCTCTCTGAGCACACGCGAAAGCAGTGGATGTAGGCTAGAATCTTCGTGGTAAGCACACCTCGTGGTGCTATTCACATGATTAGAAATGGGTTAAGAGGTTGAAGCTAAGGAAGCGAAAAAAAAAAATTTTTTTTTTTTTTTTTTTTTAAAAAAAGGGGGCGGGGGGGGGGGGGGGGTTGGGGGGGGGGCCCCCCGCGTGTTAACACTCTCCTGGTCCCCAAATGAATAATTAATTGTGAGATGTTCTTTGAAAGGTCTAACAACCTTCTTATAACCTCCGTACACAGCAGAGAAGATATTCTTCTCATGTAACAGTCTGTCTCTAGCACTGAACATCTCCCAGAGAGATTAGGTGCTCACCAGGGCTTTGTCAAACATAAGATTAAACACCAGTGGCCAGGATAAGGATTCATAGATCTCACTGAATTTTCAATGGGTTGTCACTTTCTTGTGTCTATGATGACAAAGAGAGATTAATTTTGGCTCCTTGTTCCAGAGGTCCATGCTAGCTTAATCCATTTTGTCTGATCCTGTAGTGAAGCAGAGCATTGTGGCAGAGAGGGAACAGGAGAGGGTGAGAAGCTAATGTCAAGAACATAATACACCTTCAAGGGCATGCCCTTGGTGACTTCTGTCTGTGACTAGGCCCTGCTTCCTTATAGCCAACTCAGCTATGAGCCATTGATGAGAGTAGTGTCTGAGCCCACAACCTCTCAACGGTAACATAGAATGAGAACCCATCCTTCAATAGAAGAGTCTTTGGGGAGGACACTTCATTACCAAATCTTAGCAGGCTTCATTTAAAAAGTTCAGAACTACTTTCCAAAAACAACATGACCTTGAAGAGCTGATGACCTGAGCTTGTGTTCATACCAGAGAGCATTCAGAGTCCTGATGATGCTTTGGTATAGAGACGGTCACAGAAAGCAAACTCTCTCTGCTTCTCACTTTTGCCCTCCCCCCATTGCTGTTTTATTGCTGCCATTTATTTTTGAGATTGTAATTTAATTACATTTCTCCATTCTCCATTCTCTTTCCTCTCTCCAAACCCTTCCTCACTCCTCTTCAAATTCATGGCCTCTTTTTTCATTAATTGTTAATGCTTGCATCTATGTATTTGCATACACATATATTCTTAAACATAACCCATTGAGTCCATATAATTTTATTTGTATGTATGTTTTCAAGGCTGACCTGGCCAGCCAACTGGTGAGCTCTCTCTTGGGAGGGATCACCTCTTCTCCTCCCAGCCTTACTCAGTTGCCTGTAGTTCTTTGTGTAGAGTTGAGGCCTTGTGAACTTTCCTCTGTCTGGCAGGTTCATTGTTGTCCTCAGAGTTCAGCTCACATTTGGGCAGCCATATTAATAAGACCTTATGGGTCATTCTATTTTTGCAAGAAATGTACACTAGTTTGCCACTACTTACAATCTACAGGTAAAGAAACTAAAGGTCAGTGGACTAAATCATCACAGTTCTTGACTTCCGAAGTTTTATTTAATACCTTACACTTTCAGTTTTCTTTTTGTGTTCTTTTGTGGCCATAACATGAGACATAATCAAGAGACCATAGTAACGGTAGAGAGTTTCCAAAGAAAAGGTGCCAGCTTCCGCCTCTGTTTCTATGGCACACCCCTCTGTGATGGAGGAAGGTCATTGGTTAATTAATAAAGAAACTGCTTGGACCTGATAGGTTAGAACATAGGTGGGTGGAGAAAACAGAACAGAGTGCTGGGAGGAAGAGGAAGTGAGCTCAGACGCTATGCCACTCTTCTCTGGGTCAGAGCTTCATCGCGTCGGCCCCAGTTTGGAATTATGATTAATAGAATATTAAATAGAATGCTAATTCTATTTAAATATAATGGTTTAAGAATAGAAATGGTTATTTATTTAAAGGGTTTGGCTGAAGGAGTGGAAGGACCTCCCACAACACCTCTGTCTGTTTTCCTGCCTAACATGACTTTTACTTTTCTCTCTATTCTTTTTTTTTATTTCAAGATGGTATGTGGTGTCACTGGTCTCCTAGACACTGTGGAGGGAGGTTAGTTCTTTAAGTATTTTCCTAAGAATCTCAGAAATGCTAGTGACTCTCCCTAAGGGGAGGAGAGAGCCTTGCCCAAGCAGGAAAATAAATTCTTGCTGCAACAAAACAGCTTCCAAATGTGTTCTAATTAAGCTTTAAAAAAGGAACTGACATGCTGATAGAAAAGCAAAAGAGAAAATGGGTCAACATGGTTTGCTCGAAGGAAAACATAACAGAAAACTTGGAAGAGTCTCCAGAAGCAAAAGGTAACACAGGTGGACCTCCACAGAGACTTTTACACAAGTCACTCTCCCCTTGAGCAAGCAAATTTGCAGGATCCATTAAGCGCTTGGTCCCTGTGCTTGGTAGAGGTCCAAAGTAAATGCTTGGTTACTCTCACCTGTGTTGGATTTTATCCTTAAGGCCAATCCTATTTTCTGCTTTGAAAGTTTGGAAAGAACTTGCTGCTATCCTTTAGAGCTGCTGGTCAGGGCAGCAAGAACCTGGCAAAAAGAACATAAATCAAACTTGTGTTTGATCAAGAGAGTCTCTTGCTGTAACTCGGAATAGCTTAAATCATAGCCCAGGCTGACTTTGAGCTCTTGATCTTCCCGTCTCAGCTTCCTGAGTAGTAAGGCTGCAGGCACGTAATCCTTTTTTGGATCTGGATTTGGGAAAAGTAATCCTCAGAGCATCAGCAATGGGGAAAGCTTATCTTCTTGAAGGCATTTTGACTCCCCCTCCAATTGACTCATTTGATTTCTGTTCAATGACACATCCAGCTTAGGGATGACAACAGCATTTACTCACAAGTTATTCACAGGGTACACCCTTCGTGACTTTTTGAATGTTCATTGCTCTTCTGGGGAAAAGTTCTAGGTCTTTGATTACAGCTAAAATAAATGTTAACTTAACTATAGACAGATGGTTGTTTTAAGGTCCATCTCCATTCTCAGAGGTCACATGGGCCCTTTGACTCTCTATGAACTTTTGTTGCAAATGGTGTTTGCATGACCTGGTCTTTGTCCCTCTGAACATTTGACAAGGCTTTCCTTAGGGCTTTGCTCTAGTAAAATATATGAAAAACCTGTGGTCTAATGCTTTAGACTAATCCTCCAAATCCTTCCAAACTCAGTGTGCTCAGTTGTATGTCTCCTGTACGGAACAGAACATTGCAGAGAGCAGGAGAGAAGATGAGAAGACAGGGAGAAGGCAAGCAGCTCACCTCTCATGAGTTCTACCAGGCTGTGTCTGCGTGTGTGGGGGGAAAGCGTCCATATGTGCACCACATACTTCCTTATAGCTTTCCATCCCTTCATCCCTTTCCCCACCTCCGCTGCCCCCACATCCTTTCCTCTGGAACCTACCAAATGAAAGGGTTCAGAGGGAGGGAGACATCCTGGAAACGCGTGGCCATATTCCACGTTACATTTATTAGGAACAATATTAGAAATAATAATTGGTCCTAAGGAGCAAATGCAAAGGAAAGTGTATATGATTCACAATAGAAGGCAAACCTCACCCTTGCTGTAGAATCTTCTTCATCCAACTCTGCAAAGAAAGGGTTAACAGGGCCAAAGGAGACCACATTTCACCACTTGATTGCTTTCTGTTTACAGTCAAGCCACTGTTTCTAGGATGTTTGGAGTTGCTTTCCTGGAGTTATTCCACAGAGAGACTTAAAAAGCATTGGTTCCTTTTATGGCAGTTAATTGGGTTCTGATGCATTAATGCACTTGCTTCCAATGAGGATATCTTCATCTTTGACTATGGGATTCTGAAAACACTTTATTAATGGAGCAGACATCAGAATTTGGTCACTAATAACCTCAAACCACTAGCAGATGTGTTTCGTTTGGCATATAAAATGTTGGATGAAATTCAGAAATTTTCTATAAAAGCATGAATTCCTTGATTTAGCAAAACAAAAGTAGTTCCAATACCTGCCCATGCTTGCCCAGGTATCTGGCTGCCATACAAACCCATGCCTTCCTTAAGGAAACAGTTATACTTTGCCAGAGTCCACCACATCTTGCTATTTTATCTGTGGGAGGTGGCTACTCATAGAGAGTGGATTCATACCTTCTGATCCACAGCAGCTAACATCTGGTCTGCAGGTGCCTCCTCCTCCAACAAACCTCCTACGAGATCTAGCTCGCCCTTTCGATGCTCCACTCATCTCTTCCTCTCCTGGAACTTGTCTATGTCCCTTCCCAGCACCATCAAGCATCTTGAGGCTAGCTTTAGCTATTCTGAAAGTTTACACAGCGTGATAAAGACACATGGCTGTCAGCCCACATCTTCCCCAGTTTATTATGAACTCCTGATAGATCCCTTGGAAAATGCTTCCAGAAACTTGTTTAGCTTCTCATATTCCGCCACATCCTTTGACTACCTATAGAGGGTTACTTTGGAGGTTACAGTTAGGCTCTTAACAGTGAAATAATTCCATATAAACAAAAGATTTTTTCTAAAATTTCAAAAAGTGGGATAGATGAGATGGATTGAATTCCAGTGCCAATGGACAAGGCATTATTTGTACAAACTGAATTCTCACCATTGCTACCTTTAAGATTTAAACATCTGGAGCAGATGTTTCCTGTTTACATATGTTCTCCCCACTCAAGCTCAGGCTAAAAGCATCCTCTCCTCTTGATTCCCCCTTTCAGATTCTCCAGGTTACTATGCCTCAACACTTCTCCAGATCTATATTTTTGTATTTTATTTGTGTGGTTTTCCCTCAGTGACCAGCAAGACAAAAATCTATATATCTTCTTCCTGTATTTTACCACTTGCCTTCAGAACCAGGCACGCAGACAGTGGCTCGATAAATGTTTGGAGTTTGGAGTTGCTCCAAATTTAAGACCCACAAATGAACTTGGATTGTTTCTATTAGTCATACTAGAGAAGAAAGGCTATCTGAGTCACATAATGTGGTACGGACATGTACAGATTTGTGAATTGCTCACAAATATGTGTTATCTATTCATATTTCTTCTTCTGGTCATGTGAAAAAAAATACAAAGTTCTTAATTAAAATGCAGCCGAATAATTTAATATCCACATAACTTGGCAGGTCCTTCATTATATGGTTTAGCAGTTCAAGTGTGGGGAGGGGTCATTACATACTCAAATTTGCATGCTTTTTCTGTTTTGTATGATAGTCACATGTTAACCTAGCTTTTCATCTAAAACAGTTCATATAATGTATAGAGTCCTTCCTGTGACTGAGAGATTAAGTAGCCATAACCACTGTTTGAGAAACTGTTCCTAATGGACAAGCACACATGACTGAGAGCAACTGAAGACCAGAGTCCAGCTTCTTTCTCATTAGCTGTATGATTTGGCATGGCTTGTCTCCCAAAAGTTTGTACAGTGGCAACTTGGCATTCATTACGGGAGTTAGACAGAAGAAACTTTGAGTAGTTGAGCCTCCTGGAAGACATCTAGATCATGGAGGTTTGACCCTCATGAATAGGTTAAATAACAGATTAAAGCTGTCCCACAAAATGTCATTTAAAAGTGAGATCGCTCATACACTTTGGCCCTTGTTCAAATATAGTCTCCTTTTTCAGTTCTCTCCTATGCTGGGCTAGGCAGTAATAGTACACACTTTTAATTCCAGCAGCCCCACTACTTAGCCATAGAGGCCGGACGGTGGTGGTGCATGCCTTTAATCCCAGCACTAGAAAGGAATATAAGGTAGAATGAGAAAGGAACTAACTCTCTTTTCACTCTGAAGAGAGTAAAGGTAAGAGCTCTCTAGTGGTTGGCTGCTTGGCTTTTCTGATCTTCAACTTGAACCCCAATATCTGTCTCTTGGTTTTCATTGTTATATGTTTCATGTTACATGTGACACAGCCAGGGTGGCCTGGCTGTTGCCATAATTTATAAACCATCTAGTCCCCTCTGTTCTAATCCAGGCAAAACTCCCATTTTTAACAAAGCACCCAGTTTTGAGTATTTCATTTTATCAACACAAAATCAACTAAGATAAGAAACTAGAACCAAGAAGTTGGGTTGGTTGGATTTTGTAGCTGATCCTGGCTCACCATTTTACTTGCAAGTATAAATTTTGTTTTGTTTTGTATTGTGTTTTATTATGGGATTTGTTGTGTCTTGTGTTGTTTTGTTTTAAACAGGTTTATGATTGGAAGGAATTTGAATCTCAGAAGATATTTTGAATTTGAACCTTCAAAGACTGGAGGATAAGCTAAGACTCGGGAGCCATTGGCATGGAATGAAGGCATTGTACATTAAGTTGGACAGACCTAATGATTAATCTTGATCTGGAATTCACTAGGAGACACACCTCTGGGTGTATCTGTGAGGGCATTTCCAGAAGAATTAAATGAAGGGAACAGACTGTCCTCCAGAATGGGAGGGATCTTTCATCGTGGACTGAGCAGTTACCAGCTTCTCCACCTCTCTAGCATTGGATGATGGCTGCTGGACCACTCAGCCTCTATGGATTATACGCCATCCTAGTAAAGCCACTGTATCACACATACATGCACACACGTGTGCATGCACAAACACACACACACACGCAAGCACGTGCATACAGTGCACTCATGTGCACACAAACAAACACCAGTCATGAGTAAAGTGCCTGGACTGAACGACATCTATCATCTAAAAAGTCCCATTTGCTGGTTTGTTGGTTCCCAGTATGGAGAGACTGGAGGTAGTCATTGCAGAGACTGAGCCGACAAGAAGATAACGAGGTCATGAACAATCCTTCCTGAATAGACTAGTGCTACCTCACCAAACAAGAATACTAAAAAGTAGGTCGCCCTCTCATATACATTATGGCCTTGTGCCTCTGGAAGTTCCCTTCCCATGTCAGAGTCCTGTGATGCAGTGTGGAGGGAAAGGAACTTGCCCAATGCCATGCTTTCTCTATGTATAGTAACTAGCATTATGAGTCAAGTAAATCTCTTTTGTTTTATAACGGACACAGTCACAATTATTTCATGATAGCCACACAAATCAGACTCAGACAGGACAGAGCTGTGGTACATACCCAGATGGGTCATATTCAAAAGTCTGAACATGTAATTTTTATAGACTCTGGCACAAGTGAAAGACCCTATCTAAGTCTCAAGGTGAGACTATCTGAGTACAGCAACAGAAGCATACTACCCTTGGACCATCACCTTATGTCAGTCATTGCAAGAAACCGAGCACTGCCTCCTGGGAAATCTCCAGTCGAGACACTAATCGTTGTAAAGCTGTGTTAAGCCTTTTGTGACTCTGACATCCACCATTCTTCAAGGCTTGAAATCTTTTCTTTCTCTTCTTGGAGTTCATGGCCAACTCATGAAACCCTGATAAGTTCTCAGTTTGCTTTCCAAAGTTTCCCTGCTGTTGTACTTCCTAATTCTGGTGCCTCCTGGAGGACAGCAGTCACTGAAGGGCTTTGTTTTTTTTGTCTCCCAGGCTGGATGTTGCTGGGGTAGGGGTATGGTTTGCTCCTTGTTGCCCCTAAAAACTGCTTGCCTTTCCTCTCCCATGGAAAACCCCCTCTTTGGATTTCAAATAACTCAATGACTTACCAGCTCCCCCTTTTGTTATGTCTACCGTCTTCAGGTCATTCTCTCTCTTTTCTTAAAATGGTCATGGGTGATAAATAGCCACAAAGCACCAGTATTGGTTAATCCAGAGTGAACATAAATGATCCTATTATTTCCTTTATATCTGTTATCTGTGGTTCTCGATTAAGTGTTGTTTTGACTCCAATTATACCAAAAGATACTTGTATTTTTAAAAGTTGTCTGACGACAATTACAGTTAGCACAGGGAGCAGTCGGGGCTGCTGGTAGGCATCCTACAGCACCCTCCCTGCACAATCCTCCACAACAAGATTCTACATCTGTGATGGAATATGGCACTCAAAATACAAGGTGTTGTTCTCTTAATTCTCAGGGATTTGGAATGTTCTTTTATTTGAATATAGTCATTACAGATGTAATTCAGACAGAGCGATGCAGGCTGAGAGAAGCATGGCTCCCTGATCCAATATGATTTTGTTCTCATAACATAAATACCACGTAAGTGGTTCTGTTCTGCCTCCTTATAAGTAACTGTGCTTGCAAACACAAGGCTACATAAAAATAAATAAAAAAGAAGCACATAGAAAATAAAATTAGTGCAACATTGCTGCTTTGCCTAATTTTTATTTTTATCAAGTATGAGTTTCAAATGCATTCTATTTCCCCTGAAGACGTTGTATTGAAGACATTGAAGAGGCACTAACATCACAAATGGACGACTCTGGCTGGAGCACTTGGAGCTTTTCCTCATTTGTGTTTGTCGTAAATTCTAAGTGTTTAAGGTAATCTCATTTACGACATTTGTGAATTCGGGCTTTAAAGTGCTGAAATGCTTAAAGGAACCACAAGGGGTTACAAGTTTTAATGCTATGAACTTTGCTAAAATTGACCAATTTGAGAAGGGTTCCTCTCAGTCTTTGCATATTGCTTCGTTAGCTGTTTGAGGCCCTTGAGAAAATCCACTACTATGACAATAATCTAACTACAGCTAGAGATTGTATAGGAATGGCACCAACCAGGTGAGAAAAACACGTTGAAATATTCAGGAACAAGGAAATTATTGCATTTCAGAATTTACTTGCTGGATACATATACGGTATAAAGCACAATACGCTTTAAGTTTACATAATGTATCTAAACTTTATCTGCATTCTATAAAATATAGAAGCTAATCGAACAAGTATAAATTGCATTTGGTTTCATTCTAAGATTTTCTAGATCTAGAAATTAATTTTACTAGCTTTTTTCCCCCCAAAAGCTGTGTTAAACGTTTTTTAAAAAGCAGTTTCCAGTTTGTAATCATCATACACCGAGTGTCAGGGACAGCACAAGCTACTGTAAGCATTGCTTTCTGCAAACAAAAGTTTCTAGGAGACTTAAAAATAGAAAGTTCAGCTAACATCAGCTTAGGATTCACCCAAAGCATCTTTCCCAGGAAAATGATACCAGTGCCCAAAGCAAAGAGTCTGACAGAATGAGGCAAACCAGGAGACATCAGTAGGAGAGAGGAAGCTGGTGGGTAGGGAATGCCAGTCTTAGAGTGTGGAGAATAATCGGGAATCTTTAGACAGAAGCCAAATTCCATAACAGGCAAAGTATGCAAGAGGCTGCTGAAAAGCATTCCTCAGTGCCTCCCACTTTCCGCAGAAATGATGGCAAAAACACGCAAACACACGAAACGAAAGCAACTGGCCTTCCGGATGTCCTTTACCAGAAGTGGCTCTGATGGTCACAGTTTAGGAAACTAACGAGGTTTTTGTTGGCGTTTGCTTTCACAAAGGCTAAGCCAGCCGTGTGGCTCCCTTCCTTGCTTTTCTAACCTCTTAGAAATAATAGAATTCTTATAAAAATAATGACAGCAAGTCCTGATGACAAGAAACACATTTGTTCTGCTCTCAAACACCTCATCCCTTGGGAAGAGAGACCCTCAATTGAAGAACGGTCTCCATCAAATTGGTCCGTGGACACATCTGTAATATCTGGATTAATGGCAGTTGTTAAAGGGCCAAACCCACTGTGGGTGTGCCACCTTTGGGCGGATGTTCCTGAAGGCCTAAGGAAGCACAGTAGGAACCAAGCCTTAAGTTCCTGCATTGTCTTTGCTGCAGTTCCTTACTACAGCTTCCTTGCCTTGAGTTGTTGCCCTGACTTCCTTGCTGGTGGACACAGGCCTGTCTAAGATGTAATAGGCCCTTTCCTCCCCACCTTGCTTTTGGCCACGGTCTTCATCAAAACAACAGAAAGCAACGAAAACGCACTCCAGCCCGTGCATGTTACTCATCCCTTCTGTCGACTGTTTAGATCATTTCCTACTGATGTTTGGATTCCCCTGTGGTGAGGACAAAAGGCAGATGCAGGTCAAGTAGGACAGGGTTCACAAAACAGCAGTTCTGAGAAGGTCCTTGCCCAAGGCCAGGAAGTGGGAGAAGAGAGGTCTGGGCCCTGCTTCTTTGTCATCTCCTTAAGGAGCACCTCTGGCTACAGGACATATGTGATGAGGGATTGAAACCAAGAGGAGGCAGCTGGACACCTGGTTAGGCCAATGGGGCTGACCAGTTTGCCTCCATCCCGTATTTCACCGTAGTTTCTGCCTCAAATCTTCATAAAAGATCATTGCAGGGCCTATCCTATAAGACATAAATCATACAATGAGGTTAAAAACAGCAGGTCTCAAAAATAGCAACTTGATTCTGGCAGCAATTAGCACCATAAAGAACAAATGCCAGGGAAGCCATGACTATGGATTCTCTTGGGAGTGCTTGCTCCTGGCAGTTAGAAGCTTGATGAGCTAATTTATCCTGGTGTTTTGAAGTTGTTCTAACCCACTTATTTCTAAAACCAAGTTCTACAGGGCGTAGTAGCACAGGCCTTTAATCCTACTCCTGTGGAGGCAGAGGCAGGGAGATCTCTGTGAGATGAAAGCTAAACTGTTCTACATAGTAAAATCCTGTTTTTTTTAAAAAAAAAATCCAAAACCAAAACAAAGCAAAAGACATCACCAGCAAAACAGCATCTCTCTTTAAGGAGTAAGCAGGTTCCTACTTCTGCTACCTGGAAGCAAATAGCCAAGGTCTCTGGGTCTGGTATTATAATTGCCCTCATTATTTTAACTGTAGTTCAGAAATGAGAGTCTGCGGACTGGAAAAACAGACAACCAGTGTTAGCTCCATCCTGAGAATGTGGCAAGCACAAAAGAGCAATTCTAAGACGGAACTCTAATGGTGGAATAAATTAGTATGAAAATAGTTTGAGGCTATGAGGGCAGATAAGCATCCTGACAGGCAAACAGAGAGGGAAAGAGCTCTACAGAGAAACATTGTCTTAAAAAAACAAAACCAACAAAGTTAATATGTGTGTTTTCCCCATGTTCGAAGAGAATTTCTACGTCTTTTAACAGTTTGAAGGTTTTAATGCCCTAATTCTTAGGATACACTTGAGGGCATGTTTATGGAAGGGGGAAGTTTTATTCTAGAGGCTAAATTCCTGAACTCTTTGGCAGAATAGGCCTCTAACTAGCCTGAGAGGTAGGATTCTTTCCATTCTGAGAAGATTATCAGCAAACATCAGAAGATATTCACACCCTTGACAGGGATAGCATTTAATTAAAATGTAATTGTCAGTTACTTTCTCAGCTTGTGCACATCCTTTGTACTGGATGGAGGAAAGGTGGTGGCTTAGCTTCACATCCATGACAGGGCAGAGAAGCCCTTCTGACTTTGAGATCACAATCCTTTGTCCCAAAGGCACAGTTACCTAGAACCTTTCATGCGTGTCTTTTGAGGTACCATGAGTCATAAATCCTCTTACTAGTTTTTCCGTCTTTACTTAGGACAACAGAACCTTTCTCTTGAATCTACTGAGTATTTTGGTGGTCTAACTCACTGGGTGGTCCATTCTTTATCTGCGTCTGTATATATACGTTTATATTTAATTATGGAAAAGAGGTAGCCAAGTAATTTTGTAGTTTCACCTACCATATTGCCATAGCTACTATAGGTTATAAGTGTCCTAGTTATTCATGTGTTACAGAGTAGATGGGCAAGTAAGCTGTGGGTCCAAGAACGTACCCTCACTTTTAGGTGAGGGCAGTTCTGAAGCTGGGATTGACCACAACTCCTTTGACTTTTGGAAAAGTTTACAACACCTGTTACTATACAAGTTCAGTCAGTAAGGCATGCTGGGATGTCAAAGGGAAGAGAACAAACCCCTAGTATTGGAAATAATTTGATCACATGTCGAAAGTTCCCCAAGGTACCTCCTTGGTTATCTGCAGTCACTAGAGCGACATCATCAGTGAATGCATGGCAGCTCCAGTCTTTAAGGGCAAGTATTACTGGAGCTGATGGTCCAGCATCCTTGGAGCGTAGACTTGCATTTTGCAACTCCACTGAGAGCAGTGACCCAGGTGTCTACAACTATGGAAAGCATCACCCATTGGATCTTGTTTTCTGTGGAGTTTCTCTGGGGTAGCAGGCACTTTTGTGCCAGGGAGAAAGAACTGTCCCCGTGTCTAAGGCTGTCACTCAGTCTTGTCCCTTTGCTTTTGATAATTTCTCCAGGGCCTTAGGGATTATCTCTGTTTTACTTCTGTTCTTTAAAGCCTCAATACCCCAAAATTTAAAAGTTAAACTGGAATGCCTCCACTTACAGCTTCTTCCTGATGTCTGGAGTGGATGAAGGGATGGATGAAGTAAGCATCCAAGCAAAACTAACCCTAGAAAAGGATGAATTATGCAGGGAGCCAGAGGTGGTCCTCATTTGTCTTCCACCCAGTGTGGCCTCACTAAATAAATCTGCCTTTGCTGTTTTTTTTTTTAATGTGACCCTAAGAAAAATTTACTAACCCTTCCTCATTGGAAATTTAATCAGCTGTATACTATTGTGTAAGATTTTGTCTTTTATGAACCTCTTTGTGACTCAGGCCTTTCCTGGTGGCCTTAAGTTTTGAGGGTTTTTTGTTGTTGTCATTTATTTTGTTTTTTATGTATTTATGTTTTCATTTTACATACCAACCCAAGTTCCCTCTCTCTCTGCTTCTCCTGCCCAGCATCCCCCTTCTCTCCTATTCAGACACTCCTCAGGGGGGATAATGCCTCCCTTGGGGAATCAACAAAGTCCCTATACCAAGTAGAGGCAGGACCAAGTCTCCCCCTCCCCTCCTATATCAAAGCTGAACAAGGTATCCTACCATAGGGAATGGATCCAAAAGACTAGTTCATGTACCCTGGATAAGTCCTGGTCACTGCCAGCCCCCCTCAAAAAAAAAACAGATCAAGCCCCGCAATTTTCACCCACATTCAGAGGGCTTACTTAGTTTGGTCCTATGCTGCAGATTCCCCAGCTGTCGGTACAGAGTCAGTGAGCATCTGTTAGCTGTCTCTGTGATTTTCCCCATAATGATCTTTGCTCCTCCTTTTCTCTTCCCTCTCTTCAACTGAACTCCAGGAACTCAGCCCAGTCCTTGACTGTGAATCACTGCATCTGCTTCCATCAGTTACTGACTGTAGGTTCTATGATGACAATTAGGGTAGTCACTAATCTGATTACAAGGGAAGGCCCATTCAGATGCCCACTTCACTATTGCTAGGAATCTTAACTGAGATCATCCTTGTGGATTACTGGGAACTCCCTAGCACCACATTTCCCCCTAACCCATTAATAGCTCCCTCTATCAAAACATCTCTTTCATTGCTCTCCCCCTCCGTCTCTCCCCTACTCGGCCTTCTCAATCCCTCCTGCTCCCATTCCATACCTTCTAAGCCCCCTCCCAGTTTATCCAGGAGATCTTAACTATTTCCCTTTTCTGGGGCCTTCCGTATGTCTTCCTCTTAGGGTCCTTCTTTTTACCTAGCTTCTCTGGGGTTGTGGATTATAGCTTGGTTATCCTTTGTTTAACTTCCAATATCAACTTATGAATGAATACATATTGTGTTTGTTCCTCTGGGTCTGGGCTACCTCACTCATGATGATTTTTTTCTAGTTCCATCCACTTGCATGCAAATTTCAAGATGTCATTTTTTTTTACTGCGAATAATACTCCATTGTGAAATGTACCACATTTTCTTTATCCATTTTTCAGATAAGGGGTATCTAGGTCTTTTTACAGGTTCTGACTATCATGAATAATGCTGCTACGAACTTAGTTGGACAAATGTCCTTGTAGTATGACTGTGTGTTCTTTGCGTATATGCCCAAGAGTGTTGTTGCTTCGTCTTAAGGTAGATTGATTTCCAATTTTGTGAGAAACCGCCATACTGATTTTCAAAGTGGCTGTACATATTTGCTCTCCCACCAGTAATAGAGGAGTGTTCAGCTTATTCCACATCCTCTCCAGCATAAGCTGTCATTGGTGTTTTTAATATTAGCCATTCTGATAGGTATAAGATGGTAACTCAGGGCCATTTCAATTTGCAGTTCCCTGATGGCTAAGGATGTTGAGCAATTCCTTAAATGTCTTTTGGCCATTTAAACTAGTTTCTTGAGTTATTTATATATTTCGGAGATCAGCGCTCTGTTAGAAATAGGTGTCCATGCCATTTCTCATGTGGGGACACAAGAGCCTGAAACCTCTCATTCTAGTTTGCTTTTTGGTTGCTGTGATAAAACAGTGATCAAAAGCAGCTTGGGAGAGGAAAGAGCTTATTTCATCTTCCACTTTACATCACCAAGAGAAGCCAAGGCAGGAACTGCAGGCAGGAGCTTGAAGTAGAGACCACAGAGGAATGATGGTTACTGTCTTGTTCTGCTGCCTCTCTTCTATAACCCAGGACCACCCAGTAGGAATGGCACTCCTCTCAGTGGTCCGGGCTTGCCTACATCAATTCGCAGTCAAGAAAACGGTCCACATACATATCCACGGGCTAATTAGATGGAGGCAGTTCCACAAGGGAGAGTCGTGTAAGGTTTATGTAGGTTTGTATCAAGTTAACAAAATCTATGATATCCCTGAAATGGAGGGGAAAGGGATCAAACTCTGATACCAACTGATATCGATTTCAGATGTCTGTAGGGTGAAGAGAAGTAAAATTAAATGGTTAAGCATGAATAAGAACTTTTAGAATTCACACACACACACTTTCAAGCATTACATAGTATGGGACAGAACTGCCAACAAATAGTGAAGTCCCTCTTGTCACTGGATTATTTGTATGTGGTAGATATTAATTAGCATTTCTAAATATCAGTTTTGATGGTTCTACTCAGTGGTCCCCAAATGTCGTTTTAACTGAGCTCAGAGTAATTTCCCTCAAATTTCTCAATGGAGTATCCAGCCTGGCTTGAAATTTTTTACAAACATTATCCCCAGAGGACAAAGTTGGAATTGAGATTCTTCAGTAAAGTTTGAAGGAATTAGAAAAAGAGTTTCCAGACTTACAGACAATATGGGGGAGGCCATCTCTGGTCTGTCTGGGTGGGCCCTCCTGGTTTTGCCCTGATCTCCTAACCTGGGTCGCCAGATCTGCCCTCTATCTCACCCCCCGACCTTTGCAGGCATTCTTTATTTGAACTTCTTGACTCTCATCTCCACTTCCTTCTGAGATTCTGCCTTCGGTTTCCACTTTGTCTAACAGGCTGTTCTTTTGTGGACTTTCCTATTACAGCCAGACTTGGCACATGACTTCACAACTCACCCAAAAGCAAAGCCCACAGCTCCCAAGCTTAGTAATAAGAAACGAAGCTGAAACATGGGGATGTTGCAAGAAAAGAAAAATAAAAAAGAAACAGAGAAAATGTTAACCCAAGTAGATAGAAAGTTCCAATATGAGTATTGGAGTGGAGAGGGGGCCTTTCCAATACTGGCAGTGGTGACAGCCAGCAGGACTCTTTGTTTGCAAGTTAGGCATTGTAGCTTCACCCTGAAACAGCCAGATTCCTGAAGTAAGATTGTAGATGCTTGGATGTGGCTGGAGTACCTTATTCATTGAATGAGCCTGTGAATGAGTG
This sequence comes from Microtus agrestis, assembly GCA_902806775.1. Taxonomy (NCBI): domain Eukaryota; kingdom Metazoa; phylum Chordata; class Mammalia; order Rodentia; family Cricetidae; genus Microtus; species Microtus agrestis. The sequence goes on along the minus strand of CADCXT010002603.1, from coordinate 119,151 downwards.
AGGCTGAGGCTGAGGCGTATCTGATGCAGTGAAAACAAAGAGTTTTGCAGACTAGGAAGGAAACGTGGGAGTGACAGCTCTGGAAGTCAGTGTTAGTGAAGGGAAACCACTGTCAGGGCTAAAAAGGCAAGCAGGGCACAGTTCTTTGTTCTCCTTCCTCTTGATGGAGCCCCAGGAAGAACTGGCACAGATGTTTCCTCTGCAAACACTGAATGCAGGAGAGCCTTGCAGCTCTTCTGAGCTTGGAAGTGGGAGGTCCAAATTGGCACCCGAAAACTGCCATTATTGTGACATGTCCCATAAAATCTTGGCTTCCAATTTTTGAGAAATGAGATGATATAAAAAGATTCTTCAAAAATAAATAAGCTCTCTCTCTGTTTTCCTTTCCCCTTCTCCCCTTTCCCTTCCAGAACTCACTAAATAAATATCAAACATCACTCGGCAAAAAAAAAAAAAGAAAAAGAAAAACAGATTTTTAAAAATGTGAAAAAGAAAACACTAAAACATCCTATCAAAGTGGAGTTGTATTTCCAGTTTAAAAAAAAACTGGTTCTCAGATCCATTATTTGTTAATGAAGCAAAAGTCTATGAAACAAATACAGTGCCTATTACACGCTGCAATGCACAAAGATAAACAGACAAGAGCAAACAATCCCAGCACAGCAACCAGTAACTGAGTGACAGACGTGTGTTCAAAGAAAGCAGGTACCATGTGGGAACAAGGAAGGCTTTGCAGAAACGACAGGCTGCTAAGGGATGCAGGTAGTGTTCCAAGGTTAAGTATTTTTAAACCAAAAGCAAGTTTCAAGAATGAGTATTTTCATTTCTGAACAAGAGAGCTTTCATGTTAAGGTTCTTCTGTAGCACATATACTCACAACCGTACTCAGCTATGGCGAAATTAGCTCACTTTGAGACCACCATTCACCATCCTTAACACTCACCCAATTTAAGCCCTTTCTGGAATAGGCATTGCATCTGGTAAAATGCAGATGTAATTGTTAACAAGGAGAACCAAGTGGCTTCTGTTGCCATGTGAACAATATAGAATGCTATGCACACCACTTTGTGAGTTTGCTAGAAATATCAGTATTCAATTTTGATTTGCAGACCTTTACAAACTATTTAAGATCTATAGTGAAAGGGAACAAAGTAAAACACAATGAAAACTCCAGAAAACTTTCAAATTACATGTTTTAATCCAAATCATTTTCTATGTTACAAAGCCAAACATAGTTATTTATGTAAAGTTAATAAAAACCTTGCTTGCTCACAGTATTTAACACTATGTTCCTATCCCTGCGCCTTCTGCTGAAGGAAAAACAAGAGGTGAATAGAAGAAAATAATTTCTAAAAATGTCCAAGACTGACCAGTAAAAGGTTTCCTACACTACAGTGTATCCCCATTTTATCATAAGTTATATAGCTACATTATAAGTTATATAGTTATTTTTCTGCTGCTGTGATAAAATATCATGACCAGCTGCAATGCATGGAAGAAAGAGTTATTTCTGGATTATGGTTCCAGAGGGATAGGAGTTCATCCAAACTAACCAGCTATTGGCAGACATGCAGCAGGAAGTGGTGAGATGGGCGATATCTTCAACTACAAGCATGAAGAACAGAGAGTGAACCACAGCGGGAGGAGGCTATGACTCTTGAAGCCCACCACCAGTGACACATCTCCTCCCAGTAAACCCGTACTACCTCCCAAAACAGTGCTGCCAACTGGGAACCAGATGGTCAAATGCTTGAGCCTATCGAACCCCCAAAACAAAACAGCTGGCCAGGGCAGCTGGCCCATCCACAGGTGTACAAGTCTTGCCATCCCGTGGCTGAACTGGGGTTTCTAGCCAGAGCATTTCTGACAAGTCTCACTTCTGGTCAAGACAGTACCCACGTCAGACATGAATCAGAGTCTCCAGTGGGAACAATTGTGGCATCTTGACCATAGATAAAAACCAGAACTGTTTGTTTTCAAAGTCGCTGCCTGACCATTTCTGTCCCCTCAGCCATCAACATTATCTTCTTTCCTCTGGCAGAGAACATGGCCCTCTGAATACAAACAACCACTGTAGTTTTTTTCTTTTTTTTTAAACTTAAATTAACCCATTTTTCTTCTTCTAAGTTTTCTCTGTTTTATATTCCTTTCTTCCCTTCTTATTCTGTGGCTGGGTAACTGACCCCTACGTCTTCCTCTCCTTCTCCTTTTCTCACTTCTCCTCTTCTCTCTTTCTCCTATTTATTCTCTGCCTGCCAGCCCCACCTAACCTTTCTCCTACCTAGCTATTGGCCCTTCACCAGTCAGGTGTTTCAGGCAGACAAAGTAACACAGCATCACAGAATTAAACAAAAGCAACATAAAAGAATGCAGCACATCTTTGCGTCATTAAATAAATATTCCACAGCATATAGCACATCAACTATTACACAATAAGCCCCTATTCAGTGCTGGGACTTCCCATCCACTCTTTTGCTTCTGTGTTTCAGAAGCCCTCTTCACATTCCCCCAGGTCGCCTCCTCGAGATGGAAGTTTGAGCTCGGAAATACTCATTGGCTTTCCCCAGGGCACATCTTTCTTGATTTCTGTCTCCCAACTTTCTATACAGCTTGAGCGTGAGAACCCCAGATTCAGTTTAAACCTCATCCCATTATATAGATGTTGATGGATATTGAGGTTCAGAAGTACGACCAAAGGAGTTCTAGGTAATTGTGTCCCCAAGCAAGGAGCTGAGCAGACATATATCAGTAGCAGGAGCAGATTTATAAGAAAGGATACACTTCCAAAGGAGGAAGTTGGCCAGAGCAGAGAGAGAGAGAGAGAGAGAGAGAGAGAGAGAGAGAGAGAGAGAGAGAGAGAGAGAGAGAGAGAGAGAGCACTGAGTACCTCACATGGCACCATGATCACATGAGTACTGGGGCTCATTTGTTGAGTGGGGACACGGGGTCTCATTTGCACAGTGTAGGCTTCCTCTAACATACAACTTCAAGCATCATCTCTCATCATCTAAAGTCTTCCCTTAGGGGTGTGTGTTTTAACTTATTAAAAGAAAAATTTGTACTCATGTTAACCATTCTGCCTGATTGATTAAAACTTCAGTGACCGCGGGGAGCTAGAAGGGTATAGATTGGGAACAAAGTTAGCTTGGGCTACCTCTTACTACCTATTTATAACTCATCTCTGTGTGTGGCCTAACATCTTCATGACTATTAGGTAAATTTTTTAAAATATGTAAACACACTGCTAGCTTCCACAAATCCAACAACTAAGAACACCATCTGACAGCACCCAGACCCTCTAGCAAACACCTGCCAATATTCTCTGAGCCTCCCACCTGATTTGTCCAACAGTAGACTTCCTTTTCCTGCTTTTAAAAATGTGATAAAGTCAGTTTTTAAACGAATTTTCTAAAAAGTAATTAATTTTTTTTAAAAAAATGGTGTTTTTTTTTAATTCAGTATATTCAGATCATGGTTTCCCCTCCTTCATCACCTCTTAAGTCTTCCAGAACAACCCCAACCCAATCCCATCTATCCAATTTTATGCCTTTTTTCTCTCCCTGGGGGAAAAAAAAACAACAGGTCAATTAAAAAATAAAAAACAGACTAAAACAAAGCAAACAGACAAATGACAGGTTTTGGGGAAGGAGACAATAAACACATACATACAGAGAAACATATGTGTATGTGTAGGGGAGACCTAGCCAATCACCTTGCTAGCAGGGGGCGGGGTCCCCCGAGGATATTTTTTACTTATAAAGATTGCAGGCATGCTCCCAGCTGCCCCTTCTGCTTTCCTGTTCTTTACGGAAACCTGTGGTTCTGTAAGTCTATTTACCCATTAAAGCTATATATATATATTATTATAATCTGTCTGCATTCATTTATGCCGCTACACTTGGCACCCAATGTGGGGCTCAAACCCATGACCCTGAGATTAAGAGTCTCATGCTCTACCGACTGAGCTAGCCTTGGGTCTTTTAGATACATAAAGATTATATTTAGTATAGATAGTATAATCTTCAGCCTCTTTGAAGAGCTGTAAAAAATGGCCTTTAATCTAACCTAGAATCTTCTTAATCTAACCTAGAACTCTGTGCCAATGAGACACACTCACTCCTAGCGACACCACTCTACTCCCGAGAGAACGTTGAGCACCAAAGACACTCCACTGGGAGCTTGTCTTCTTGGCAGAACTGGCCTTTGGGTTAAGAAAAGCCCATACCTCAACTACTGACAAAGATACAGAATATCCATAAGTGGACGAAACAGGATTGTCTTATCCTGCCAAGACAGGGTAGGATAGTTCTAAGAAAATTCCTTGCCTTTAATAATGGTATGTCAGTTATGTTAGGCCTTAGCCAAAGTTGGTGACTCAGCATTGCAAACAATACTTTGGGTGATTACTCAGGTAGTCAGTTGTCTCTGTCAATTGTTGCACATTTTGGATATCTCTCGTTTGTTAGGTAATATTAATTCCCTTCTCAGATCTTTGACGGAGTTGAAGATTAGATAATTGTAGTTACTCTCTACATTATTTAGATTCTTTGAAATAGAACGTTTAGTATATTGATTATTTGTTCCTATTGTATATAGTTGTATTTGGTTTGTCTCTATCTTATTTAGACAAAAAGGGGAGATGTAGGGGAGACCCAGCAAATTACGTTGCTAGCAGGGGGCAGGGTCCCCCAAGGATATTTTTTACTTATAAAGATTGTGGGCATACTCCCAGCCACCCCTTCTGCTTTCCTGTTCTCCGTGGAAACCTGTGGCTCTGTAAGTCTATTTCCCCATTAAAGCTATATATATATATATTATTACAATCTGTCTGCATTCATTTACGCCGCTATATGTATGCCCTTAAAAACACAATGGGAAACATTAACGGATGATGAAAAGACAAGAAAGATGAAAAAATGTTCAAACAAAGCATTATGGGATAAAACATCTCCAACAAAACCATTGAGTTCTTCGGTGTTGACCATCTGCTGCTGGGCATTGAGCCTCCCTTAAGTGTGGTTTCCAGTGAGACTCCATTGGAGAAAACTAGTCCCCCAACCTTTGGGAGATGTTGTCAAGTGGAAGGTCTTCAGAGTTAAAGATGGCAGCTCATGTCCACCTCCTCTTAGCCCTGGGACCCCAGTAATGGGATTTACATAAACTGTGGCATGTTCTACATCAACATTAATGGATGGGGACTGAACTGCTTCTCAATTATTCTTTCTAATTAATAATTTTTATATTTTTTGCAAATTTCATATATATACATATGTATTCATATATATATATATACATATATAGTCCATCTCAATCATATATAGCCCCTACTTCTTTCTAATCTTCCCAAGACTACCCCCAACATGTTCCCTAATACCTTGAGTCTAGCCTGTCTCTTCTCTCTCTTGAGTTCAGTTGATGCTTTTCTATGGACATAAGAGTGTGGGGCCATCCAATGGTGCATGAACAATCTACATCCCCAATGATAGCAACAGAGCTTCATAAGCCTCTGTCCTATCCTTGTTTGAATGCTAATTAGCTTGATCTTGTGCTGGTCTTGTACGGGTGACCACAGCTGCTTTCAGGTCGTGAGTGTTATGGTCATGCCCATAACAGAAGACAGCAGTTCACAGCTCTCCTCCTTCTTCAGCTCCTGCATTCTTTTATCCCATCTTTCACGGTGCTCACCGAGCCTTCAGGTAGGTAGAGAGAGGATATAAGATTTCCATTTATGGCTGAGCAATCAAAAGTCACTTTTTCTCAGCCTTTTGATCAGTTTGGGTCTCTTCATTAACTGCTGCCCACAGAAAATGAAGTTTCTATGACCAAGACTGAGAACAGCACTACTTGATAGAAACAAATGTAAATATTTAAAAATTAAAAGGCAACATTAGCATTTAGCAAAACAAAAGAAGAAGGTTCTTCCAATAGAGTCTATGACCTTCTGAACCATAGGGTTTTGCCCAGGTTTACAGGCATGAACTTCTCTTTGGGAAGCAGGTCTGACACTGAATTAGAAAACAGTTGGTTAGCCCCGTAACAGTGTTGGCACTATTACAACAGCGGGTACATCTTGTCTGATTGGTTAGGTATAGCATTTCCTCCCTATATAGAGTTTCCTGACGATAACCTGACAGTCAGTAGCTGACTCAAAAAAAAAAATAAAAAAAAAAAAAAAAAAAACCCTTACCAAGTGAAATCCCCTGGATGAATGAAACAGTTGGAGGCCACAGGAACTGGAATAAATCTTTAATTGGTTAAAGATTTACTAGTAAACCATTGCTGAGTAAGGAGGCATTGGTAGTTGATGGCTGCTGGGGTAGGGAGAGTCACTTTTCACTCAGAATGTAGCTACTGGTAGATGGTTCATGTGCCATTGAGTGACTCCACACCCATATTCAGAGGCAGGGATGTGCATAACTGGTTGAGCTTTCAGTAGCTCAGGGTTCTTTCCATTACCTACCAGGTTTGTTCTAGTCATCCCCAGATTGACTACTTTTCATCTTTTTCATGCCTACTTTAAGCCAACTAACACCAAGTGAACTCTGATAGCACCTTTACCAATTCACATTTCAGAGGGTAGGAGCCCATAGATCTGAAGGGAAGAGGAAAGTAAGACCGTCTTTACCATCCACAGGCATGAGGTTGGTTGGAGGAGGACATTCCTCAAGCTTGAGGCTTTTTGTCTTCTAGATGCCTCCAAAACTCAACCTGTTCCTTCAGACAGAGGGTACACATTCCTGTCTCAGCCCTCAAGACTCCACACTTGAGCTACAGAAGAGCAGTATGGGTGGTTAACCTTCAAACCATCTCTCCAGTCCCTTCTATCAAAATGTTGGGCATCGCACACAAGGCAGGCAACTAAAGACTTTGCAAGATTTTCTAATTAATGCTATTATCTTATCAGTTAAATTTTAATTGATCTTATTAAACTGTATTAGAGAATTTACACTGGAGAAAGGATAGCTTCTTTAAAAAAAATGTAACTGGGAAAACTAGCATCCAGTTTTAGAAGCATTGAGGATACCCTAAAGAGAGACTTGTGTCCCTCTCTTTGGCTCTCAGAACATTGATGTAATGGTCTTATTGGTTTGTGACTTGTTCTGGGAATATGTAAAGAAATATCCAGTTGCCAGATGGTGGTGATGCACACCTTTAATCCCAGCACTCGGGAGGAAGAGGCAGGCAGATCTCTGTGAGTTCGTGGCCAGACTGGTCTGTAGAGCGAGTTCCAGGACAGGCTTCAAAGCTACACAAAGAAACTCTATTTTGAAAAACCAAATAAATAAATAAATGGAAGAAAGAGAGAAAAAAAAGAACTGAACTATCCAATTGTCCCATAAAGGTCATCTATCAATTACATATCAATGAAATGATTCCACTTCAGTCTACCTTAGTGAATCCTGGAGTTACTGGAGTTGTTTACAGGAATATGAGTGACGTAAAGGCAACTGCATCACCCAAAGTTCAACAAGGATGTTGAAGCATGAAAGCTGTGTTCCTGGAGCTCTCTGCCAGACTTGCAGGCAGCTATGAGTCTCTTTCCAGTGGGAGAGTCTCCTTCTGAGCAATGTTTACTGATTTTATAACCCAAAGAGGGGGCCTTGTGAACCTGTTAAGACTAATCTTCTTCCTGAGTTTTGTGAGCCCCTCCCACTCCTTCCAGGAGGAAATGTTCCTATTCATAGGAAGCCATTAAACAATACCTGGTAATCTGCCAGGGGAAGACAAAGGTCGAGATGAATCCTGATGCTGGGCAGAGGAGACATTTCATGTAGGTCTAGCAAATCATTAGACGACCATGAACAATAGATTGAAGCCAGATAATGAAAGGGCAGTAATGGCTGTGACCAGAACTGCTTAGTTACACTTGAGTCTTGCCTTCTAGTTAAGCCTAAATCTCATGTCATAATCTGAAGAGGGAATTAGGGACTCACTAGAACTCTTTTTCTTCCCAAAGAATGAATTTCCTTTCTGGGTTCGTCACTATTGTCTGTATAATTGGAATATTGGGAACAGGTGGCCAAGGTTTGTTGGTTAAGACTGCCCAGAGCTCAGGTTCTGTCCCTAACACCAACTCAGATAACACATGTAGAAAAATGAAACTAGATTCCTGGAACGAAAGGAAAAGTCAGTTCAAAATGGTTCATAGATCTCAATACAAGACCTGAAACTTTGAAACAACTAGTGGAAAGTACATGGAAAATAATGAAAAGATAATAGTCTGAGTAAGTATTTCCTTGACAAGACTCTAGAACCACTAGAAACAAAAGAGTTGACAAATAAGATTTACATCTAATTAAAAATCAGACGACAGCTTACAGAATAGGAAAATATCTTTCCCAACTCTTCATCTGATAGATTAATAACTAGAATATATGAAGGAATCAAAATATATGACAACAAACCTGAGTAGTTAAAGATAGGTAGATGATCTGAACAGGTGCCCCCTGAAATAAGAAAAACAAATGACTAATAAATATCTGGAAAATACTCACTGTTTTACCCCATCAGGAAGATCATGCCGTAATGAGACTCTATCTCATACCAGTTGGAATGTCTATTATCAGAAGGATAAAAAAAAGTGTTGGCAAAGATGCAAAGCAGAAAATAACTCTAAATAATTAGTGTTACCATTATAGAAAAGAAAATGGAGGATTCCATTTGATACACCATGTGTTGCAGCTGTCAGTATCCTGGAGATAAGTCTATCTATCTATATTTATGAATCTGTCGGTGTATCTTGTTGTGCCAAGACTCTTTCCACCACAGAGAGACCACCAGGAGTCCAGTACTTGGATGCAAAAGCAAGGTTTATTCCAAAGCACAGCACGAGCCAGGCAAGGAACTCATCTAGCACACTCAATGCAGTGATGGCAGGAGGAGCCCCCTTCCAGAGATTACAGGACTTTTTATAGACATTATCATAGGACTACCAGTTCTCATCTAATTTGTATACCCAGACCTAATTTAGGACAGCAAACGATTACAAAAGAGTGTAAAATTCAATAAGCATGATATCATTATGCAAATGAAGTATGGACATAAGTATGTTCTCAGTTGGCCTGTTCCTACCTGTCCTTGGGGTATGTAGATAAAGCATGGACATATTTTTAACTGGCCTTGAGGAAATGCTTTCCCATTGTTATTGGCTCCTGCCAAATGGCCCTTGTCACGTATGTTATCAAAATAGCCTAGCCTAAACAGCGTGGTTCATGAGGAAAGCAATTAGGTCACTCTGACTGTTTTCATTTTTCTCATATATAAGCTATCTATATGATCTCTCTACTATCTATTTATCAGTCTCTCTATCAAAGCTATTTATTGCCTATGCAACTATCTATCTCATTTATCTATTATTTATCTACTTCTAGTATCTATCTATCTACTCACCTGTCCCTTGTTATCTGTGTGTCCATGTCTCTGTCTAATGCTCATGTTTTTTGCAGCACTCTTTACTAAGACCAAGATATAGAATTAACCTCGGTATCTATCAACGTATGAATGAATAAATGAAATACACCATGTGAACATTTTTAGGTATTTTTAGGTATTCATAAACAAGAGTAATGTCCTGTTATTTTCAGAAAGATGGCTGGAACTAGAGGACATCGTGCTTAGAAAAATAAACAAAGTAAGTCAATCACAAATAAAGTATTACAAGATTTTTCTCATGGGAATACTGACATTTTTAAGGACTGAAAGTCTTTCAAGCATTTCTAGACAGACTAGATAGTGGACTGAGCCCAAGGAGGAAATAAAGGAAGCTGAGCTACACTAGAATACGCATGCTGGACAATGAATGGCATATGCACAAATGAGAACGTCATAGTGAATCCTATTCATTTCACAGCTAACATAGGTAAATAGTTATAGTTTAAAAATCCAAGTGTAACTTAAGAGGAAAATTACCAAAAATGAAGAAAAGTAAATGATTATTTCCAAAAATGAAGAAAACGAAATATTTGGAAGGAATAATATCAACAAAACATTAGTGGAAATCAAAATAAAGAAATTAATATTACCTACTTAGCAATTTACCATACTTTCAAGAATGGCCTATATAGTTAGAAAACTGAATTCTTCCACATTGTGACAGAATAATAGAACATATATGCATGAGAAAATCAAACTCCTTACAGTCTAAACGACTCAAATGAGAAAACTTGCAAATTACATATGATTTCTGCATTGAGTAAGAAGAGAAAAGATAGAAAAGATATCTGGGAATTCTTATGTATTTGTGAGTAGTATAGAGTAACTTATATTTTTTGTTTATCTATGAGATATAGTATTGTAATAACCAAACCAGAGAGTGAGCATTGTAGTCTTTTTAAATATTTATCATTTTTTTGTTTGGGTTTTCATCCAACTCATCTCATTTAGTTATTTTTTGTTTGTTTTGTTTTGTTTTATTTGAGACAAGGTCTTACTATGTAGTTCATTTTACATGGTATGGTGTTAAATAAGGGCAATTTCATGCAAGTACATCTTACATATTATTTACCCATTTTAATGTAGTTAACTAGTAAGCCTCATGCATATTCTCCTCCACACCTCTTGCTCCTTTCCTGTCTTATCCTTGTGCCTTTCATTAGTCTCTCTTGTTCATGGAGGAAGACTCATTTCGACTTCTATATCATATAAACATACATAAGTTTGTATAGCTATATGAAATCTAGGAACTATATTTTATGGTATTTGTCTTTCTGACACATCTTAATTTGCTTAATATTTCTCAAGTCATAGCTCTCTTTCTGCAAATGACACAACTCCGTTCTTAATATTGGAAGAAGTATTGATTGCATACATATGCCACTCGTTTCTGGTTTTGAACATTTAAATTAGTTCTATACTTTAGCTTCTGTGACTAGTATTATAAAAAATATTTATGTGCAAGTGTCTCTATGATGGGTTGACTTGGAGTCATTTGAGTAAATATCTAGAAGTAGTACGTCTATGCCATATGTTAGTTCTAGTTTGTTGTTTGTTTGTTTGCTTTGATGAAACTTCTTACTGATTTCTATAGTGACCAGACTGATTTCTACAGTGTCTAGACCACCAGCAATATATAAGAGCTTTTTTCTGTCCATACCCTTATTAGCATTTGTTTTTATGTATTTTATTAACGGCTGGAATAAGATGGAATCTCAATATGGTTTTAACTCCTCTGATGGCAAGTGAAACGAAAGACTTTTTACATTTAATAGCCATTAGTATTTTATTATTTGAAAATTCTGTTCTTTTCTTTAGCCCCTTTGTTGATTTGGTTATATCTAGTAGGATGGATGTGTCCTCTGTTCGGTTCCCACTCGTTTTTCTCGTCTGTTTCATTTTATGCTAGTCTTGCTTGTATAGGGTCTTTTCTTGGGCCTAGGCACCCCGTCTCCCTTAAAGAGGGGGAAAGCAGGCCTCAGTAGCAAAAACAATGATTTGACAGCATACTTGTTATTAAAATAAAGTTTTCTGTGTTTCTACTATACCTCTAAAAATTTGGAAATCATTGTGAATAATATTACCATAAATGTAAAGATTTTTGAAACCACACTTGCTAATAATTAAGAAGTAATAAAAGAAGAAATTGGAAAATGGAAATGGGGGAGTAAATTATGAATTAGAAGAAAAATCTATGAACTGGAGGCTTGACAAGTAATAGAGAAAAAAGTTTTTAGATTGTTGTTATTGTATTACTAAAATACAAAAGTCAAAATTAAGAAACTTTGAAATATGAAATAAACTAGAATGAAACCTATCAGTCAATTATTAGGATATATATGTTTTCTCCTTGTGAATTTTTGTAGCTGACTCTACAAAAAGTAGAAAATGGCTATTAGACTTTATATCATTCAAAACAAATCGAACCAAAATATTGCTCCTGCTGGTTTAGGTCCTGCAGAAGAATAAGCTAGCCAAAGTAGTTCTCAGGTCCTCGGCATGGATTGCCTACTTGGATCATGGCTTCCTCCTCCAACAGCCCTCTCTAGCAGCTGGTGACCACATTTCCCACACACTCTCAGTATCTGATGTTGTGGGAGGAGGGGTGCACTCACACTTCTGTTTGCCTTTGTCGTTGGGTGCTCTTCAAGCACCAGGGCCCTCACTGCTTTTCTAACAATGACACTGAGTTCTTGTCCGAACATATTTGTGACTGTTAGTCTCTGCCAGGTCCTGTTTGTGTCTCACACTGGAGTGGTTGGCAGAGCTGTGACTGCCTTGTGAGTGGAGGGGAGAGGAATCCTCGGGGTTGGAAGATGGAATGTTTCTGAACTTCTCTGTTTACCCTGGCAGAACAGTTCGGCGATGGCGTATCCCCAAGTACATTGCCCCATTTCGTCTTGGAAAGAACAGAGGAAAAGAGGCAGACATGGAATCAATGACAAGGGGAGTAGGAATTTGAGAAAGTTGTATGAAAATTAACATGGAAGAAGTCAGTTTGCAGAGGAAGGCTAGAAATGCTTACCTGACATCTTCAAATAAAGCATACTCCACCCCACCCCATGAAATACAATATAAATGCAGGGCCCATAAAAGACCACACGTCTCCTGACAGGATGCTTTGGGTCTCTTTCTTCAGGTCCTTGGCCCACTTCCATTCTCAGGAGTGCTTCTGCCTTTCTTAAAAGCATCTCTATTCTGTTCCACGCCTCACCTGAAAGGTAGAACTTTGCTTCATCTTCTTCCTAGTGACTTTACCCAAAGTCCTGGGGATTTTACATAACCTGTACCATGTTTATCTCCTAAACTAAAATCAAGCTTTCTTCTGAGTCTGTTTCTAAAGTCTGTAATAACCAGACTACGAAATCCCACAAGGGAACTTCAGTTTCCCTGGTAACAAGAACTTTCTAAGCTTGTGGCTCGCAGGTCTCGTGTAGCTTTCTTCTTTTCTCTCTCTCTTGTACTCTCATTTTTCTTCTTGAGACCATCCTTCTCTATATTGTCTGTGCCCACAAATTTGGAGTGAAAGGGGGCAGAGGTGCAGGGCTCTGGCAGACCCCAGCACGACACACATGGAGCGAGCAACATGTTTTACCCTTCTCACCACTGCTAAACTGCTCGATTATATTCCTAAAGCCAACCCCAGGTCCATTCCCTTATTTAGCCACTGACTCATTCCAGAGACTAAACACTGAGGTCCAACGATCAAAATTTGCCTAATGGGTCCAATCAGTACTTACCAGCTCACCCTAGCACAGACTTCCCTTTTCCCCTTAAAAAACTATCCTGCAGAAACCCTTGCTTTCTTGCTCTCTTGCTTTGTTGCTGCTTGTTGTTGCTGCTGCTGCCTTTGCAGCCCCCTCCCATGCCCTGCTTGCCCCTAGTGGATAATAAATCTCCTTTATGCTAACAATTTGGCATCCTGGTATGTCCTGTGCTGATTCCAGGAAGATGACCTCCCTCACAGGAGGATTTTCTAGTCTTCACCCTACTGTTTGGTCATAATCAAGTGTTTTCTTCCTCATTCATTAGTAGGGCCTGGGGAAATGCAGTTTGTTTCTACTCTGCTGTCTTCATTCAGAAGGAGCCCAGACCAACGTTTGTGGAACATTAGCCCGCTAGTCAGCCACAGGATAGATTTTTACTATTAAATAAGCTTTGTATGATTCCCCCTTTCTAAAATCCCTCAGGAACATCCACTGTGTGAACAATTGGTCGCTTAACAATGTCTCCTAAGTTCAACAGACTTTATTTCCTTTCTTTATGTGACTAGATTATTTCAAAGTATCTTCTGTAACAAGGTCCTTTTTCTGCTTGATCTAGGTCTGTTGTTGAAGCTCTCAAATGTGTTCTTCAGTTTTTGTTGCTTTATACTATTTCTGTTGTCCCCTTCCTTCTCATTCTTTCACTTTCGCTTGTTTGGCAGGGCCTCCTGCAGCCCATTCTGGCATTGTCCTTGCTGCATAACCAAAGATGACCTTGATTTCCTGATCCTCTCACAGCTACCTCCTAAATGGTAGGAGTGTGCCACAACAGCAACTGCTTCCTTGAATTTTTCATCTCTGGTATCTCTGTTTGCATCTTCTAAATTATTTATTACTATTGAATGTCGTTTTGAATTATGAATTATTTGAACAGCTTTGTTAAAACATGTTCTGTGCTTGATCTGCATTTCATCAAATTTCTTTAAAAAAAATCACTATTTTTACTTTTTAGCCGATTTATCAATTTTCTTGTTTTCAGGTCTGTTGTCAGAGAATTGTGTTCCTTTAGAACATATTAAGTTGTTACTGCTTGATGGTTCTCATGTTTCAGCGCTGATATTTTCACATCTTGTGAATAAGTTCTTTTTCTCGTGCCAATATCATAGTATTGCTTTCATACTGAAACACTTTCTCTGGGGCATTGCTGAGAAGGGTGCATTGGCATTGTTTCAGCCGGGTACCGTAATCCACACTGATAATGTCTGCAGCTGTTTTAGTGGTCTAGGCTCCAGCTGTAGGGTTGTCATTGTGGATACAGGTGCAAGATTCTTATCCATTTTGTGGGTTTCTTGTGGGAGGAGATGCTTTGATTGGCCAATGTAAACAAGATGCAGCTGGCCTGGCAGTGGAGGTCGAATGACCTTGGCATCTGATTGGTCTGGACTCCCCTTGGTGACCCACCTGCATGCGGGGATTGTCCTAGTTTGGGGGATGGTTCTGTTTTCAGTGTCTTAGGGCCCTACAGGAGCAGGACTCCACCATTAGTTCAAGGAAGGATGACCATCGGTGTCTACAGCTTCACAAGTGCCTTTGTGAGCTTCTGTTGGTCCTGTTGTGTAGGGTGATCTGCCTAGATGTCTTGATGGGCCACAGGTGGGTGGGCAGGATAAACTGACACCTTCTCCAGGCTTCAGGAGTGTGGACAAGACTCCTTGGCTGCTTCACAGGGATTCAGTGGGTTCCTGGTTTCCTAGGTCGCAGGAAGGTAGACAAGGCAGAAGATTCATGGGCTGTTCACTCATTTGAGGGACTATTGGTATGGGATTCTAAAGGGCATTGTGAAGCAGGAACCTGGGTTAAAGAGAGTACAGTGCAGTTAGGCTCTCTTCAGGTAACGCAGCACTACTGATTCCTTCATGAAAGCCCTCAGCTCCTCTGTGCCTGTGAGAGATTCACTTTTACAGAACAGCAAATATTCCCTGTACCCATTCATGAGTGGGAACTGCAGGGGCTTCTCGCTTGCACCTTCCCCACTGCACTTAGGGACTCCTTGTTCACTGTTTATCTGGGGAGATGGGATGGCAGACGCTGTGTGTTGTTTCCTCACTCCTTAATGGTCCCGTCACGAGTCTCCACACTCTGGTGCATCTCCATCGCAGCTCTGCTACACTGTGGACCTCTTTCTCAAACACCCCAGTAAGACAGCAGCTATGGTTTCTTTGTTTCTTGGGTATTTATCTTTATAAAATAAGCACACAATATTAGGCATTTCAAACAAGGTCTTCTTTAGTTGATTCTCCTCCTGACTCATCTTCTCTACCCTGTAGTCTCTTGGATCCCTGATCCCTACACACATACCTTGCAACTTCCCCTCCAGTCCTGGCTGTAACATTTGTCTTGCCTTCCCACCACCCTAGCCCAGCATCGTAGTCTCCTTTCTCATTTTGTAGGGCATACACACCTTTATGTTGATCCTTTCTTTAAGGAGAGAGGCTCAGCAGGTATCTTGGGGCAGCCATCTTGTTGATGTCACCTGGGAATTACTCATGATACAAAATCAAATACTTAAAAAAGCAGTTTTTGAAGCTAATCTAGATAGCTTTTACCACTTCCAAAGAAATAGAAGATAAAAATTTTATCACAGAAGTTCCACTCTTTCTGTCACAAAAGCCTTAAAAAGTATTTGCATGCAACATAGGCTCATGGACTCTAGGACTCTCTTGGTTTTGTTTTGGTTCTTGGTTTCTTTACTTATTTTGTTTTGAGATAGGGTCTCACTATGTACCCTTTGCTGGCCTGGAGCATGGTAGATCAGGCTGACCTCCAGAGCCTGGCCTGCCTCTGCTTCCAAGGTGCTGGAATAAAAAGCACATAGCACCACACCTGAATCAACTCTCCATATATCAAACTATTGAAATGCAGCGATTTCTACCTTGTTTTATTTTTTTCTAATTTTGGGGGTGCTGGTTTATTGCTATGATTAGGGTTAGATTGGGTTTGGGATGGAGCTGTAGTAAGAGTTAGGGCTAGGGATAGAGTTCAGGTTTAGGGCAGGGTTAATATAGTTAGAGCTAGATTTAAGTTTTAGCCTAGAGATGGGATTTAGTTATAGTTAGTATTATGGTTAAATTTAATAATAGATCATGTGTTGCGGCTAGGTTATATTCAAGGTTAGTACTGGGACTAGGTTTAGTGTTAGAATGAGGTTTATATTTAGGGCTACTATTAGAGTTAGGGCTATGATTAGGGTTATTTTTTAAAAATATTTTTAATAAGATTATTTTTCAATGAATGAAATAATGCGAATATTTAAAATGGGAAGTTAATTTTATATGGACTTCTTATTCTTAAGGTTTAACCATCTAAAATCCTTACTGCCTGGCAAGTACCAAATAGGATGTAGTTCCAATCTCTCAAATTCTTTCACACACTTAGAATTCCTGTATGTCTTAGGTAAACTAACAGTTAAAAAGCTTAACTATCAGATATCCTTGATAAATTCCAAGCCGTAATTACAGCCTCTATTTGATTAAATTACCTACTCTCACAGTTCAAACTAAGCTTCCTGTCTTTTTACATTAGTGACATAATACTAAACACATTATTTTGGAGTTTTGAGAAATGATGTGATTTATGTAGGGTTTTTTTCTTTTCTTTTTCTTTTTGGATTTTTCGAGACAGGGTTTCTCCGTAGCTTTTTTGGTTCCTGTCCTGGAACTAGCTCTTGTAGACCAGGCTGGCCTCAAACTCACAGAGATCGGCCTGCCTCTGCCTTCCAAATGCTGGGATTAAAGGCGTGCGCCACCACCTCCCGGCCGATTTATGTAGTTTTATCTGCAGCTGTTTATATTATAACTGTGCTATCACTGCATCTCTTTATTGTTGAGTCTGTTGCTTGTGAGCTTATTAATTATGACCACCTGAAGACCTAGATTTCATTTTGTTTAATCCTGCCTAGAATTTCCGATAAACTCCAATAACCCTTGAGAAAGAAGATGTGGAAAAGTGTGGGTGGTGTTCCTTTGTAGCATAGTTAAGAATACAGAGCAATGACTCAAGCATTTTGACTGGTTCCCACACTGAGAGTAATACTTTGTGATGAAGAACAGAAGAAAAACCATGCAAAGACTTAAAAGAAGTTCTTCAGAACAATCATTTCAAAGATCAGCCTGTCTAATATCAGCATAAGAGGAAAGGACACACACAATAGGAAAACCAAAGAGCTGAATAAATAAAACACAAAGCTTTAACAAGAAATTAGAGTGTTTCATCTTCATTCCTGCCATTTGCCATTTCCCACTTGTCCTAGTTAGGGTTACTGTAACAGTGATAAAACACCATGACCAAAAGCAAGTGGGAAGGGAAAGGGTTTATTTGATGTACACTTGCACATCACAGTCCATCATTGAAGGAAGTCAGGACAGGAAGTCAAGCAGGGTTGGAATTTCAGAGGATACATGATGTAAAACAAAGGTTCACTTCCCCAACAGGACTCTCTTGAGTCATAGACAGTTGTAAAATGTAGCGGAGAAGAGGTCACTTAAAAAGAGAAATATTATGATCAGAGTCAAGAAGTGGGCTCTTTTTTAGATGCCATCAATTGCTGTGGGACAATGGTTTGCACCCTGTCAGTTGTATTTTAATAAAACACTGATTGGCCAATAGCCAGGCAGGAAGTATTGGCGGGACAACCAGGCAGGAAGTAGAGGTGGGGTGACAAGAACAGGAAAATTCTGGGAAGAAGAAAGCCCATTTCTCCACAGTTCTGATCTAGCCATAGAGCAAGCAAGATGTGACTACATTGCTGAAAAAGGTACCAAGCCATGTGCCTAATATAGATAAGAAGAATGGGCTAATATAAGTTATAAGAGTTAATAAGAAGCCCAAGGTAATGGTCCAATCAGTTTACAAGCAATGTAGAACTCTGTGAGATTTCTTTGTGACTTAAGGATTGTGGGAACTGGACAGGACAGAAAACATCAGTCAACAATCAACTAGGAGGTCATTGGAAGAATTTGAGGAACTATCAGTGGGAGAGGCTAGAGAGAGGAGAGAGTGGTGTGTTCAATTTCAATTAGAAACATTTTTAAATTTGTATAATAAAGAACATTCAAATATTTTTTAAAAGAAATAAAATTTACCAAGGTTATTGGAGGCATCACAATTTCTTACTTTAATCTCTACTACAGAGCCACACTACTGAAAACAGCTTGATATTGGCATAAAAAACAGACAGGAGGACCAATGGAACTGAATTGAAGACTCAGATATTAATCCACACACCTATGAACACCTGATTTTTGACAAAGCACAAAGGCATAAAATGGAAAAATAGCATATTCAACAAATGGTGCTGGCATAACTAGATATCAACCTGTAGAAGAACAAAAATAGACCCATGTCTTTCACCATGCACAAAACTCAAGTCCAAATGTATCAAAAAGCTAACCACACTGAACCTCATAGAAGAGAAAGTGGAAAGTACACCTGAACACATTGGCATAGGAGACCACTTCCTAAATATAACCCCAGTAGCACAGACACTGAGAGAAACAATTAATAAATAGGACCTCCTAAAACTGAAAAGCTTCTGTACAGCAAAGGGCATGGTAAACAAGACAAAATGACAGCCTACAGAATGGGAAAAATATCTTCACCAACCCCACATCAGACAGAGGACTGATCTCCAAAAGATACAAAGAACTCAAGAAATTGGTCATCAAAAGGACAAATAATCCAGTAAAAAAAAAAAAGTGGGTTACAGGCCTAAATAGAGAACTCTCAACAGAGGAATGTAAAATGGCTGAAAAATACTTAAGGAAGTGCTCAACATTCTTATCCATCAGAGAAACGCAGATCAAAACAATTCTGATATTCCATATTACACCTGTAAGAATGGCCAAGATCAAAAACACTGCTGACAGTTTATGCTGGCGAGGATGTGGGGTAAAGGGAACACTCCTCCACTGCTGGTGGGAGTTGAAACTGGTACAGCCCCTTTGGATATCAGTATGGTGATTTCTCAGAAAATTAGGAAACAACCTACCTCAAGACCCAGCAATACTATTTTTGGGTATATACCCAAAGAGGCTCAATTGTGCCTCAAGGACATGTGCTCAACTATGTTCATAGCAGCATTGGTTGTCATAGCCATAACCTGGAAACAACATAAATGCCCCTTGACTGAAGAATAGATAAGAAAAATGTGGTTCATTTACACAATGAAGAAAAAAATAATGACATCTTGAAATTTGCAAGCAAATGAATGGATCCAGAAAACATCATACTGAGTGAAGTAACCCAGACCCAGAAGGACAAATATCATATGTACTCACTCATAAGTGGCTTTTAGACATAAAGAAAAACCTGCCTACAATTCACAATACCAGAGAACCTAGACAACAATGAGGATCCTAAGAGAGACATACATGGATCTAAACTACATGGGATATAGAGAAAGACAACATCTCCTAAGTGAATTGGGAGCATGGGGACCATGGAGAGGGTAAAAGGAAAGGAAGGAGGAAGGGAGGGGAGCAAAGAAAAATGTATAGCTCAATAAAATATTGAAATATATCTCTATCTATCTATCTATCTATGGGAAGTAATAAAAAATGAAGGAGGCAGGAACTGATGCAACGACCAGTGTCACAAGTCTAGTGATATAACGTCACCCACAATATTGGCCTGTACCCAACAATTACTATTAAGAAAATTCCTGGGCTGGAGAGATGGCTCAGTGGTTAAAAGCACCGCCTGCTCTTCCGAAGGTCCTGAGTTCAATTCCCAGCAACCACATGGTGGCTCACAACCATCTGTAATGAGATCTGTGCCCTCTTCTGGCTTGTAGGCAGAGTACTGAGAATACTGTATAAAAAAAAAAAAAAATTCCTTATTGCCTGATCTTACAGAGGCATTTTCTTAAGTGAGGGTCCCTTCTTTAGATAACTCTTTCACCCCATTGACATAAAACTAGCCAGACCACCTATTTAATAAAGAACTTCTGTTTATCTCAGACAGTATGTTTTCTTTTATTGAAAACAAATTCTTCTCTCATACAATACATTCCAACCACAATTTCTTCTCTTTCCACTCCTCCTAGCTCCTCCTCTTTCCTTCTACCTCAGAATCTATTCCGCCTCTGTTTTATCTTCAGAAAGAACAGTCCTCCAAGACACAATAGCCAGATAGGACAAAAAAAGAGAGATAAAAATAATACAAAGTGAAAGTCATAATATCTAGGCTGGGAAAGGCAACCCAGTAGGAGGAAGGAAGTCCCAAAATCAGGCAAAAAAATCAGATATATGCCCATTCCCACTGTTAGGAGTCCCACAAAACAGCCAGCTAATGGACATACATAAGCACAGAGGACCTGGTGCAGACCCATTCAGGCCCTGGACTTGCTGCTTCAGTCTCTGTGAGCCCATGAGAGCCCTGCTTAGTTGTTTCAGTGGACCATGTTGTCCTTGTGTCCTCCATCCCCTCTGGCTCGTACAATCTTTCCACTCCCTCTTCTATGGAGTCCCCCAGTCTCCAGTGGGAGGGACCCAATGGAGACTTCAAATTTAGACTATCTCTCTCTGCATAATGTTTGCCTATGGATTTCTGTACCTCCTCCCATCTGCTGCTGGAGGAACCTTTTCTTATGACAGCTGTACAAGGAACCAATCTATAAGTGTAACAAAATGCCTTTAGGAATCATTTCATGGATTTTATTTTATGATGTGGAATACCCCTCTGTATGCTGTGAATATATTTTATTACCATTTGTTAATAAATAAGCTTCTCAGCCTGTTAGCTCAAGTTTACATATTAACTCTTAGATCTTAAATTAACCCATTTCTATTAATCTATGTATCACCACAAGGCTGTGGCCTACTAGTAAGATTCCAGTTTTTCTTTCAGTGGTTCTGGTTTCAGGGTCAGAGATTATTTCTTTGGTTGGCCCTTTTGCCCAACATCTTGTACCTTTATAGCCATCTTCTTTAAATTAGGAAAACTTTCTTCTATGATTTTGTTGAAAATAATTTCTGGGCTTGAGACCTGGAATTCTTCTCCTTTCTCTATTTCTAAAATTCATAGATTTGGTCTTTTTCCAGTGTCCTAGATTTCCTGGATGTTTTGTCTCAGGAATTTTTTTAGATTTAACGTTTTCTTTAGCTGGTGTATCATTTCCTCTATCGTATCTTTAGTGCCTCAGTTTCTCTCATCCATATCTTGTATTCTGTTGGTAAACCTTGCCTCTGTGGTTCCTGACTGCATTCCTATGTTTTTCATTTCCAGGATTTTCTCAGTTTGTGTTTTCTTTACTGCTTCTACTTCCATTTTCAAGTCTTGGAAAGTTTTATTTGTTTCCTTTAACTGTGTGTGTGTGTTTTCTTTAAGGGATTTATTCTTTTCCTCTTTAAGGACCTCTATCATTTTCAAAAAGTTGGTTTTAAGGTATTTTTCTTGTGCTTCAACTATTTTGGCATATTCATGACCTGCTGTGATAGAATAGCTGGGATCTGGTGGTGACATATTAACCTGACTGTTAATTGTATTCTTAAACTGGTGTCTAGGCATTTGGGTTTGGAGTGAATATAGGTCTAGGCATTGATTTCTGGGTTTGTCTTGATTGGGTGGGAGTTTTGTTCCTTGGTTTCTTTTCCTCTATGGATTTTCAGAGATTTGCTAGTTGAGGGTTGCCTGTTTCACTGTCCTGTTTGGCTGGTGTGTTCAAGGGGAATGCTTGCTGGTGTTGGAGCCTGGGGCAAGGGTAGGTCAGAGGAAGACAGTCTGAAGGCTCTACAGGAGGCTGAAACAGGGAGAGGGAAAGATGCTCCTGGTGTTCTGTTGTAGCTGCAGTGCATGGGGTGACCCTGAAAATCATGTCGGGGTAATAGAGAAAGAGGAGAAATCCTTGGACAGCCTACTTGGTAGCCATTGCTTGTGGTTGAGCAGAGGTTGTCGACTCAGGTTTGGGACTGGGACATAGTGATGAGACAGGAAGAGAAGTGGCAGCAGGGGATTAGTCTATTTGCTCTTAAATATGTTCATGTCTAGAAACAACTCATTAACATTCACTTAACGTGTTCATATAGTCATTGACCCCTATTGGAGATTTGGCTTTCCATGGATTCTGTTACTCACAGATAGTAACAGTAGATAGTAGCAAATGTTGCATCTATAATACAGTAACACTTACAGAAACCATACTCATATTACTTTTATTGCAGTATTTTTTATTATTTTTCTATTTTAAGATAAGATGGGAAAACTCTGATTAGATCTTTATTCATAAGAAATAATACAGTAGAAGTGTTTATCAGTTTGAGTACTGCTTTCCATTTCTGACATCCACTGCAGATCTTGGAATGTATTTCATGTGGGTAAAGGGAACTTAGTGGAAACACATGACCAGACATCCTCACTGGAAACTGATTATAAATATGGTCTTTGATTTTTTTCAGTAAATATTAATTTGGGCTTACAAGTGGTAGCTCTTCACGGTGGCTGATTCCAAAGTCAGTTGAATAAACACTTTTTAGGGGTTGATAAATAGGCTATCAGAAGTTCTAGATAGGATTAGACAAAATAAGTGAATAAATGTAAGTCTTCATATGGTCGCTGTAAATAAACTCTGTGGGGTGCTCAGTAGCAACTATCCTTGACAGATTGCACTTCTATAACTCCAGTACTTGGTACAACGAACTCGAAAGGTCTAAAATACAAGGTTGTTCTTGACTATATAGTCAGCCCAAAACTACCCTGGTCTGCAACAGGAGACCCTATCTAAAACAAAAAAATCAGTAACGAATACATTCTTTAGAAGTCTCTGTCCAGCCGGGTGGCGGTGGCACACGCCTTTAATCCCAGCACTTGGGAGGCAGAGGCAGGCGGATCTCTGGGAGTTCGAGGCCAGCCTGGTCTACAAGAGCTAGTTCCAGGACGGGTACCAAAGCTACAGAGAAACCCTGTCTCGAAAAACCAAAAAAAAAAAAAAAAAAAAAAAAAAAAAGAAAGAAAGAAAGAAAGGAAGGAAGGAAGAAAAGAAACTCACTCCACTGCATAATAGGAACCCTCTGTAGATATTATTTCTGAAATTATGCCAGACCTAAAGTGATAATAAATCTTCCTCATATTATTAGTTAATGATATCTCATTAAGAATTAGGAAAGGGCAGAATAGTACAATTCTGGCTTAATATTCGGAAACTGAGGTTCAGAGAGATGGTTAGACTGACCTAAAGTCTAGGCCATGACAAGGTAAGTAAGACTCCTAACCCTGTTGGCCCACTCCCCAGCACAGGAACATTTTTAATTTATCTGAATGCTGTGAGGTATCAGATATGTGAGATGTTATGTTACACTTGGCTCTATCTGTGTAGAAAGATATCCTGACTCTTTGACTGAATAAAGGAAAAACAATGACTGACTTGGGGCCAAAACAAAGAGATCCTTCATGACGAGCTCCCTTCCTATTGTTTGATCTTTGCTCAGTCATTACTCACTGTTCCAAAGACTAAGGAAAGGAAATGGCAAGTAGGAAGAATGTGAAAGAAACTATTAATAATGCATGGGTTAAAATGTCATAAAAATGTGCTTTGTACACTTAATGACTTATACTTGGGTTTAAGTGTATTTGATACTTGGCGCAAGTAATTGGAGTGAGTCATCACCTATCCCATTTCTGAAGTGCGAATGTGAGAATTGTATTCTCAAATGTGGACACAAGATAAATATTTTAAAAAATTTGTTTATTTTACATCCCAGCTGCAGTGTCCCCTCCCTCCTCTCCTCCAGTCCCATCCTCTCCTCGCCCCTCTCTGTTCCCACCCCACAATCCACTCCCTGCTTTATCTCAGTTTAGGAAAGGGCAGGCCTCTCATGACTCTCAACAAAGTATGCCATATCAAGCTGCAGTAAAACTATGCACTTCCTTGTGTATAAAGGCTGGGCAAGGCAACCCAGTATGAGAAGTAGCTTCCCAAAAGCCAGTAAATGGATGGAGATAGAGACAGAGACCCACACTGGAGCATCGGACTGAGCTCCCAAGGTCCCAATGAGGACCAGAAGGGGGGAGAACATGAGCAAGGAAGTCAGTACCACAAAGGGTGCACCCACCCACTGAGACAGTGGGGCTGATCTATTGGGAGCTCACCAAAGCCAGCTGGACTGTGATTGAAAAAGCCTGGGATAAAACCGGACTCTTTGAACATGGCAGACAACATGGCCTTATGAGAAGCCAAAGACAATGGCACTGGGTTTTGATCCTACTTCATGTTCTGGCTTTGTGGGAGCCTAGCCAGTTTGGATGTTCACCTTCCTAGACCTGGATGGAGGGGGGAGAACCTTGGACTTTCCACAGGGCAGGGAACCCTGACTGCTCTTCGGACTGGAGAGGGAGGGGGAGAGAAGTGGGGGGAGAAGGAGAAGAGGAGGGGGAGGGAAATGGGAGGCTGGGAGGAGGCGGGAATTTCTTGTTTTTCTTTCAATAAAAAAACAAATAAACAAACAAACAAAAGAGTCAGAGACAGCCCTTGTTCCCTCTGTTAGGAGTCCCACAAGAGGACCAAGCCACACAACTGTAGCATATATGCAGAGTGCCTCGGTCAGTTCCATGTAGGCTCCCTGGTTGTTGGCTAGGTCTCTCTGAGCCCCTATAAGCCCAGGTTAATTGACTCTGTGAGTTTTCTTGTGGTGTTCTTGACTCCTCTGGTAACAAAGAAGCCAAAACTATAGCATGGGAAAAAGAAAACATCTTCAACAAATGGTGCTGGTTCAACTGGATGTTGGCATGTGCAAGAATGTAAATAGAATCCACATCTATCCCTTGCATAAAAAACTCAAACCTAAGTGGATCAAAGAGCTCAGCATGAATCCAGATACACCGAACTACAGTTAGAAATGGATATAACTTTCCAAGGCTTGCCCCTACTGATTTACTTCTACCAATGAGGCCTCACTTCTTAAAGGCTCCAAAGCCCTCCAAATTCTACCCTAGACTGAAAACTAGTGTTCAAACCATGAATGTATCGGGAGCCATTTTGGATTCAAAGCATAACACTCCTCTACTGCCTCTCAAAGACCCATAGTTATCTCATACTTTAAGTTCCTAGACCTGACAAGCTCAGCTCTCTCATCATCCAGAATGTATTTAGTCCACCTTGAAAAGTCTCTGCCATCTACTAAGATCCAGTTCTGCTTTAAAAAAGTCCAAGGTGTCCCCTGGGACTCAGGGAAAACTACTATCTGTAATCATATATTTAAAAACCAAACAAAAAGAAACCAAACCACCCCCTCCAAATTAAATGAACAACAATGAAAGCATGACACAATGATGGACATAAAGCAAGAATAAAATCCAACACAGCAAACACTAAATCCTGTAGTTGCATGTCTGGCAGACAGGGCATGTAACAGCAGCATCTGCACATTGGTCTCAGCATCATGGCCTCTATGGCTTTGTCATTTGCAGTACACGTGGACTCTCTTTGGGGTGCCCTCCACTTAGTGGCTCCAGCTTTCCTTAGTGTCCTACATTGTCATCAGCTAAACATCCCCAGGTCTCCATTTCTAAAGTTCCGCTTCACATCTTTTCCGAGTAGCTCACTTTAAGGCTCCCTGTGGAACATCCAACTCTGTTACACACTGCCTGCTTCCAGGCTTTTCTCTAGAACCCTGGTGCAGCATCTGTGGACATTTCTTGTAAAACCAGCACCACATGAGCGACTAAGATCCACTATCAGATCAGGAAGTAGCCACACCCCATTGGTGAAAGCTACAATGACCTCTGTGTTTCTGAGTGGCCCAATCTGAAAAGCACTTCTACTACATACCCCTGTAGCAACAACAATAACAACTTTGGGAACACTGGAAATCTGCTTGTCAGCTTTCCTCCTCTTTTAAAAATAGAATGCTTTATTTCCAAGCAAATCAAACAATAAAGTTCACTGAAATTAATTTCCTCATAAATTTAAGTGTTACTAATAAGGGAATTCCATTAAGACCTCTCTATTGTGAATCAAAAAATAAAAAGCGACTGTTTAGAACACATTTTTCATATGTTAATCTTCTTTAGGGGTCTTCAAACTTGACGGTGTCCATCGATCATCTGGAGTACTTGGTAAGAATATAAGCAGGCATAGACTGATATTTATTTGAGTCCAGTGAGACCTAAGATTCTGCATTTGTACCAATTCCCTGAGGATGCAGCAGATTGAGTAGTGTGGTTTGTACAGTTGGGTGGTGATTCTCATGGTTTCTTTTCTCTTCAGTCAGAGCTCTACCACTCCAACACTATTGACAAACTGTCAAATATACAGATCTGCAATGCCCCCCATGTTAACATCCTTCTATGTTTTCTGCTATTATGAGGAAATACCTCAAACTAGGTAATTTTAGAGAAAAATCTAGTTTTGTCCCACCGTTCTGAAAGTCGGGATTATCAAGAACATATCATTAACTCATGCTGGAAAAACAAAATGAAGATGCCCATGCTTTATAAGAATCCACTCTAGCAACCACCAATTCAGACTCATGAGCATTAACCCAAGAGCACAAGAATTGATCTATATTAACATTTCTTTCTTTAAAAAGAAAATCATTTTGTCTGTTTTGGTGTTTAACCTACAAATATGTCTGTGGACCACATTCATGCAGTACCCTCAGATGCCAGAAGGGAGTATGGGTTTCCTGGAACTAGAGTAACAGACAGTTGTGACCTTTCGTGTGGGTGCTTTGGTTCAAACCTGGCTTCTCTTGAACAACAAGGTATTTTATCCACAAGCTCATCTCGCCAGCCCCTATCTTCGCAATGCCACTGTAATAGCAACCAAATTTCAAGATGGGTTTTAAAAAGAACAAATTATATTTAAGCATGGTAGTGGACCTTTTAGTCTGTCTGCAACTTGAGTTTATTAGATCATAATATCAGGCTATTGGTATGACATATTCTGATAGATAATATTACTATTTTGGATATCTCATAATTGAGAAGTAAAAATTTACCAGGTAGGCAATCTGCTTCTATCTGAACCTAAGCCATAACCTCACAAGAAGCTGGCCCTTGCTAACAGGATGTCAAGCCACCAGAAAAACTATCTCCTCCTTCCTCAGGTTGCTATCACCTCTGTTGCTGACTGGCCAGTGAAGGTGGGAGCGAAAGCTACTGAACAGCGAGGAAAAGAAACCGCTACCCTCAAGCCCCATCCTTTGAGACTGGGAAGTATTTTTGAGCACAATATAGGATGAAATTGGATATAATAGAGTAATGAAGCTAATGATTTATTTAAGAACTTTAGTAGGAGGTGGCAGCTGTTTCCATAGCAACTAGTGCAAATGCTAAGACATCTCTGAACAGGCTCACACTTCAGTCCTCAGCTCAGCTGCCAGAGACAACTGGGTTCCAGATTGGCTTTAGGGTCATTGGGCCTTCCTATAGCCTGTGCTGTTATTCTGAGCTCTCTGGTGGCTTCACAAGCACATGTGCTATAGCATGTTATGCTTATACTGGTGTGGCAGCTGGGTGAGTACCCTTAGGCTTCTACATGGGCAACCAGCAATTGCGACTTGAGAGCTGGACTCCTAGAACCTGACCCCCTGGCTTTGCCTTCACTTCTGTTCAGTGCCATGGTTGCCCTGGCTGATTTACTATCATTGTGACTTCTGGTGTGTCATAGTCATTGTTTGAAAGCTTGAGGGCATCACTACCCTGACAAAGAACTAAACAAAAACCACAAATGGACGTTTGTCACAATAGATTCTTTTTTATTACTTTATTAATACTAGGAATCAAAATTTCCATTTCCTTTCCTCCCACTTCCCTTCCACTTCTCCACTCCCCCTCCCCTCTCCCCCTCCAGCCCCAAGAGAGGGCAGGGTACCCTGCCCTGTGGGAAGTCCAAGGCCCTCCCTCTCCATCCAGGCTTAGGAAAGTATGCATCCAAATAGACTAGGATCCCAAAAAGCCAGTACATGAAATAGAGACCAATCCCAGTGCCATTATCACTCATTGGCTTCTCAGTCTGCTCCAATTGTCAGCCACATTCAGAGGGTCCAGTTCGATCCCATGCTCATTCAGTCCCATTCCAGCTGGCTTTGGTGAGCTCCCATTAGTTCAGGCACACTATCTCAGTGGGTGGATCAACCTCTCACGGTCCTGACTTCCTTGGTCATCTTCTTCCTCCTTCTGCTCTTCAACTGGACCTTGGGAGCTCAGTCCAGTGCTCCCTTGTGGGTCTTTGTCTCTATCTCTATCTGTTGCTGGAGGAAGGTTCTATGGTGATATTCAAGATAGTCATCAGTCTGACTATGGGGCAAGGCCAGTTCAGGCACTCTCTCCTCCACTGCCCAGGGTCCTAGCCGGGGACATCTCTGAGGACATCTTGGACCCCCTCTAGAGTCAAGCCTCTTGCCAACCCCACAATGCCTCCCTTAATTAATTAAAGCATCTTCTTTCCTGCTCCCATATCTGTCCTTCCTCCATCTCAATTATCCCACTCCCATTACAATAGATTCTTACGCCAGATTTTCCAAACATCTAGCAAACACATGGTTAGTGGAAGACCTCATCTTTCTCTGTCTGTCTCATCCTGTTTCCTGCTCCACATCCTGGATACTGTGTCTCCACTTTTAGCCATTTTTTTCACTCTGCTTTTTAGTCTTACACAAAAGCCTGCTTTTTGTATCAAAGAAGTATTATGTAATTTGCATGCTGTCATTATGACCATGAATTTCCTTCAGTTAATCCCTGAGTTGTTTTTGTAGAGGAAAGTGTTACAGAGGCTTATGGGAAAAACAAGTTATATAATAAGGCTATTCATAGCAATACACGGTAACTTCCCATCAAAGTTCACTCTCAGATTGACCCTCAATTTATTTTTAAAGAAATTTCTCAAAATATATTTTTGTTCAAGTACGGAAAGAAGCCCATTGATATCAGATTCAAGTGCTATTAAAATTGGGAGGAGGTTAGAAAATGTGATTCAAAGACCAAAAATTATAATTTTGTGATCGAAAAGTACACAAAATTCTCCATGCAGGAAAGATTCAGAGGTGGACATTGATTGGGGTACTGGGCAAAACCAGCAGGCAGAGACCCTGTTCTCTTCCTCCTCTCCCTGAGCCTGACTGCAAGCCTCACATGGCTCTCTTGCTTGAGTCTCAGTGACTTCTAACCCACTTTTTGCGGTTTCCCTTCCTCTCCCCTTCCAAGACTGAGCAATGAATCCATATGAGGTGGAAGACTCCCTTCCCTAAGGGCATGACAAAGCTGGGAGGAAGACATCTCAGCATGCCTATGACAGTGGCCCAGGGCAGAGGAGAACTCTGGGAGCTGAACACATATGATGCTGTTGGTGCCTAAAGAGACCAGCTCCATCTGGCACAAAGCACACAAGATGCCCTGGAACCAAAAGGATTTGATACTGAAGAGATGAAGCAGTTGGGCTAGACTAAAGCACATTTAATACAAGTTTGTTTATTTAATATTAAATAATCAAATTTAATGCAGATTTGATTCAGGATTTTATAATATGTGCTGACTTACTTTTTGTTAGTTTATGGATCCCAATCAGTATTTAGAGATGCTGAAATAATTCCTAAATGTTGATAAGATTTTTAAGAAATAATATGCTCATCCCACATGTCTAAAAACATCCCCAAGTAATGATCATCCCTTGTACCCACCCTCTTCCTCAGAAGTTGGTAAACAGAACTGGCCATCCCTCTGGAGCCTTTTCCCCTGGCTCTGGGCCGTGAGAAGTGAGACCCCATAACCAACACGCTGCCTCATTTCAAAACTTCCTGTCTGTGGTCAACTTTTTCTTGTATTTGAATAATTTCAATGGCTCCTAGTTTGTCTCTTTACACCTGCTTTGTCCTTCCAGTCATCTATACACAAGCTAGTGTGGAGATGTGGATGTATCCTGGCACTGCACTGTGAGAATTCTCACCCAGGAGATAGAGAGAGCAGACTGGCTCACTGGCCAATCAGATGTCTTTCCCTTCCTAATACATTATACGACTTTCACTAATTTGTTTTTGAGAAGTTGACTTCTGCACTTTCTTTGTTCTAAAGTAGGAGTCACTGGTGGCCTCTAGTGGGCTGGAGACAACCGGCATCCCACACCGTCCAGCTGATCCCTGAAATGAGATCCACCAGAGAAAGTTACAATAGCTGAGAAAATGATATTATCTTGGGAGACAGCAGCATTCTTCTCTTCCTTCTTTCTGGTCTTTCCCTGGGTGTTAGTGAGTAACACAGAGCTACTAGAAGCCCCTAGCTGGTGTCATGTGGGAAAGGGAAACCAGAGCGTCTTAAAGCCTACTCTAAAAAGAAAAGCAGAAAGTACAGTGAAGGAAGATGATACATTTTCATCCTTTGGTTAATATTTGAGCTATGGATACAACCTTGTTTGAATCTCATACTGTTACTAGAATATTCAGTTAGGAAAAACAACAAATTCCATTTCTGCCTTAAACCTATTTGAGTTATTCCTTTGGTTTCCTTCAACTTCTTTCCTTTCGCCTTGGATGAGGCTTGGTAGGCTACACTGACCTGCTTTCCCATCAATGGGTTTCCTAGTCACTGATTCTTTTGCTTAAGACGTTCCTTACCCCTGTGCCAGTGATTCATTTGTTGTCTCTAGGCTTCAAATTCACAATTGTTTGCTTAATTTGTAAAAATAAATGTGGGCCCGTCTTAGTTAGGCTTTATTGCTGTGAAGAGACACCATGACCATGGCAACTCTTATAAAGGAAAGCATTTAATTGGGACTGGCTTCAGTTCAGAGGTTTTGTCTACTCTCCTCAGGGCAGGAAGCATGGTATTCCACCGTCAGACATGGTCTTGGAGAAGGGAGGGGCTGAGAGTTCTACATCTTGATCCGTAGGCAGGAGAGACTGCTACACTGGGTGTGGCTTGAGCATCTGAGACCTCAAAGCCCATCCCCAGTGACCATTTTCTCCAATAAGACCACACCTCCTAATAGTCCCACTCCCTATGGAACCTATGGGGGCCATTATCTTTCAAAGCACCACAGGACCCTTTAAATATTTTCCCTTTGGCAATCAGCATGATTCTGAGTTTTGTCCATTGAGGTCATTTGACTGAGAGACAGTGATAAGAAAAGGGCCTTCTTTTAGATCTCATTTGTTAGACTCCTTGAGAATGCAGCTTTAGTTTTATTTGTTGCTTGCCAACATAGTTTCCACTGGAGCTAGGGACAGCATTGTCCAATGTTTGCTAGCATTTGGTTATCATGTGTGTTCTACACTTAAGGAAATATTTGTTTGTTTTGTGTTTGCAGTGTGAGCTTATGTGCACTATGGGGATCCAAGCATCCTCAGAGGCCAGAGAAGGACATTCGGGCTCCTGAAACTTGAATGACAGGTGACAATGAGCTGACATTTGGGTTCTGAGAACTGAAACTGAGTCCTCCTCAAAGAGCATTAAATGCTCTTAATATCTGGGCATCTCTCCAGCTCCCAAGCCCTTTCCTTCATCTCCTGACCAGAGCATCAGATTGTGTGCACCTGTTTGCTTCCTGAGATTGCTAGACCCTGCAACCTTCACTCAGCTCCACCCTCGCCAGCCCCAGGCTCACTTGGAGCAAAGTTAACATGGAGGAGCTAGAGGATCCTAACAAGGGAGTCCTCTGTATTCCAGCAATATCCCGACTTTCTCTGGATGGTCACAGAACAATCGAGCTCACTCTTCTCTCAAGTGTTGTTCTGAATTGTGCAGAGACATAGGCACAATCAGGGTGAGGTCCCAGAAAGTTTCTTGACCTGCAGTTAAGTGTCTTCCAGTGATCAGACCTTCCTTACAACACTGTTCTTTCATAAGCTTGCTAGTCCAGCTCTATGCCACCCTGTAGAGTTCCTATGTCCAAAATTAACCGATATTAGCTTTGATCATTGTATTTATATTGTGTGGCTCCTGTCTAAATTACTCTGTGGTTTCTCTTTCCTGTTAGACCCACACTACCAGTGGCTGCTAATAATCCTGACCTCAGGGTAAATATTACTTCCTCAAACTTTTCCTAGCCTCCAGGCGTGGCTCTCCATATTAACTACTTTTCACTGTATACCAGAGTATTGCTTACAACTGAATGATTTTTATTTAATGTCTTCCTCACAGCACTGAAATGTTGAGGAAGAAAAGACAGCTATGTTCTCTTTCTAACACCATGATATCTACTGAGAGTCCCATGTACAACAACAACAAAAATGAGCTCAGAGTTTTGGGGGCATTTTCAAGCAACATTTTCCTGCCTTATTGAGAAATAATGAAAAAATAAAATTGTCACTTAGCAGTTTACATTATTAGTAAAATAGTTATTTAGTAAAATAGTATACACAAAGTTCTGGGCTCAATCCCCAGCCAGCATTAAAGAAGAAGAAGAAGAAGAAGGAGAAGGAGAAGAAGAAGAAGAAGAAGAAGAAGAAGAAGAAGAAGAAGAAGAAGAAGAAGAAGAAGAAGAAGAAGAAGAAGAAGAAGAAGAAGAAGAGGAGGAGGAGGAGGAGGAGGAGGAGGAGGAGGAGGAGAAGAAGAAGAAGAAAGTTGTATACATTTAAGGTATAAAATGCTTACCACTATCAAGCTAGCTAACAACTCTCTCTCTCTCTCTCTCTCTCTCTCTCTCTCTCTCTCTCTCTCTCTCTCTCTCTCTCTCTCTCTCTCTGTCAGACAAGGTTTCTGTGTGGGCATATCCCTGGCCTCTGAAAGTCCTAGAACTCACTCAGTAGACCTGGCTGGCCTCTAGCTGACACTTCTCTCACTCCACATAATTGTCTTCTCTTTGCTTGGTCATCTGCTCTCTCAGCAAATTCCTGGTGCGGGGTATTCTGTACTATATCAACAATTACCAAGTTAAATAAGTGCTGTTGTTCTCAGCTAGGAATAACCCTTTTATAAGGAATACCACTGATTGGTCTTGAGAGTCTAGTTCATACAGAAATATGATGTATTTTTTTTCTATCTGTTAAGGGCCTCCCAATACAAATGATTATGTCCTAATCAGCAGTCTGTGGCTATCTTTCCCAGCATTCATTCGTTTGCAGAGGAAATATGCCTCTTTCTGCACAGCTCCAGGGGGAGATTCATATGTACTATAGAAGCTTTGTGTCAGTCAGGATGTCTGCAATGGACAGTGAAGGGTTATGTCACATGAAAGTAAGATACCACCTCTGATTAAAAAAAAAAGACTCCCTGTTTTCTAGGATTTCTCACTGCCTGCCTTTTTGTCCATATGTATAACATGAAATTGGTTTCACAGCTATTCTAGGAGTGCAGCTGTGGCCAGTTCAATTTTATGTTTATGTAACGCACTTTTGGTTAGTCACTTCAGAACTCAGACTCCAAGACTGTGAAACTTCAAAGAGAAGTTGATTTCTCCTTGGATCTTCTCAATGGAGACTTTCTCTCATGGACATGGAGGTTGAAGGTTAGATGTTCTGGTGGTGCGACAGCTGTCTAACACCCACAAGGACAGAAAGTAGAGAACTGCACCAAAGTAGAAGTGAAGATAACCAGACAGAAAATGAAACCCATGCAGATGGTGATAACAGAATCAAAAAGCTTTCCATCAGGTTGCTCCAGAACTAGACATTCTGGACTTTCCTCTGAGCTCATACCATTCATTGCTCAACTAGTTCACCATGAACATGCTTCTGTCCTGGTTGGTAACCAATCTTCAAATGAAAATCATGAATAGAAAAAAAGTAGACAACGAAATTTCTTGATGTTATTGCATTTAAAAAATAACTGAGAAAACAAGTTAATGGGGAAATGATGTGGGAGTCCCCTCCATGTGCTGTGATTACCATTAATGAATAAAGAAACCGTCTTGGACTGTTGATAGGACAGAACTTAGATGGGTGGGGAAGACAGAACTGAATGCTGGGAGAAATAAGGCAGAGTCAGGGGACACCATGGATCTGATCCTGAAGATAAACATGCTGAAACTTTGCTGGTGATGCACAGATTAACGGAGATAGGTTAAATTAAGATGTAAGAGTTAGCCAATAAGTAGATAGAGCTAATGGGCCAAACAGGGATTTAATTAAAACAGTTTCTGTGTGATGATTTTGGGTGTAAGTTATCTGGGTGACCAGGAAGAACAAGCATCCCCCTTCCTCCTACAGGGAAAGATTCATTCTGGCTAACAGATTTAGTCCATAGCAACTGGCTACCACGTTCCTGGTGAGTGCTTGATGGAACAAAGCTGCTTACTGTCAGCAAAGCCGATAGTAAGAAAGCATAGAGAATGAAAACAAGATATAATGCCCCAGACACGCTTGCAAAGACCTGCTCTTTCCAGCTAGGTCCCAGCTCCTATATCCCTGTTACATCCCCACAGTCTACCATAGTGTTACCTCATCAATGGACTAATCCATTGATTAAATCAGAGTCCTCAGCATCCCATTAATTTTCTGTTTTATTCAGTTTATTTTTGCAGTTCTAGGAAATAAGCCTGAGAACATGCCAGTTATTCCTAGACCCATGGGTAATGGTCTGTCCTGACCCTTTAAGAGACAAGCCCCGCCCACTCCCTCTACCCCTCCACCTAGGCAAGCTGATCTTCCTCTTCCAGCCCAAGTCCTTCCTTTTCTGTCTCTCTCCCCGCTTCTGCCTAGCTCCCTTCTCCCCACTTCTCCCTTTACTCTCCTCCTCCTCCTTCTCTCTCTCATTCTCTTCCTCTCTCTTTCTCTCTCTCTGCCTCTCTCTGCTCTTCCCCCTTCTCCCCTTTCCCTTCCATAACCCACTAAAAAATTTCCAACCTCACTCTGCATGGCGAGCCTACTCATTGTCATTCACCATGGGGCTCCCTGCCTAGGACTCCCTGGCCTTTATGGCCCGCAGGCCACTAGGGGGCTCCCTGCCTGGGACTGGTTGCCTTCCTGGCCCTACGTGGTCTCGGGAACCCGCTGCCCACTGCAGCCACTCTAAGAACAGCAGCGTTTTATTTTTACCATAACACCTTGTACTTTTAATGACTCAGAATTCTTTGTAATCTCCCGAGTCTCATTCAAACTGGCTGAGTAACCATTTTATCCCTACACCTTCCATGGTTTTCCCTTTCTGGAGAAGCCCTTACACTTGGCTTCACCTGCAATACTGGTGTCTTTCCCTGTTACAGTGAAAGCATGGCCCGACAGAAGCAACTAAAAGAGGAACAGTTTTCTCAGCCCACAACTCAAGGGTATGGTCCATCACTGTGGGGAAAACAGTACCGGACCTTGAGGCTGTCACACGGCAGCTACAATCAAGAAGCAGAGAAGAATGCATGCTCCTTCCCAGCACCCTCTCTCCTCTTAAACAGTCCAAGATGACCTGTACAGGGGATAGTCCTGCCTACACAGAGGCCCATCTCCCAGGTGACTCAAGACATTGTCAAGTTAACAGTAACTGTCACACCTACTAAAGTCAGTTAGAATCATAATCCATGGGAGGACTTAACCCAACACTCTGTCACTTAGGACAATGTTTCCTACTCACAGTGAAATCCTCCTTTAAATATGGGTGGCGTACCTCGTAGTACCCCGTAGTAATGGAGAGTAGACCAGGTCTCAAAGTGCTAGAAATTATACATCTTGGTTCTAGTCAATGAGACACTAGGGAGATCTGCTCAGAGGCTTCTAGAAAACAGTTCTCTTTGATAAACAAGTCAAATATTATTTGTGCCATGCCGCTCTGATTCTTGCATTTGAACACAATTGGACAAAGATGTGATTCTTTGAGCCCCATCATCTATGATCTCGTGACCATAGGATCCCATTACTTTCCAAGAGGAGCCAACCAAGAATCAGAAAGCTGGGCAATATTTCAAAGCCAAACTGTAACAATTACATAGGTTGGACTAGATGAGTAACGATGAGATAAGCCACGCTCATTTCAGTCATTTCTTTAGTTCATAAACTAGGCGATAGAGAATGGCCACAAAGGCTTGGAGCAAGACAACATAATAAAGTGTTGGTTTTTATTACAGTAGTGTAAAATAATATTGTTTCACAGCTTGTGGATGCTACTATAGGATTTAGCTTACCCTAAAATCTAGTTGAGAAATAAATTATAAGTTAACATATGATATTAAATAATAGATGGAATATATAAGGAAAGAGCTTACTGCATGCAGGTTAGAAGGTTGGTGAGTGACAATGTGCCAGAGGGGCAGTGACAGACAAGAAGACAGACAGAAAGAAAGTAGAAAAGAAAGAAGAGACAATAAGGTAAGAAGAATCCATTTGGGATGATTGTGTAAGGCAAGGGTCACGTTGTATTCTTGTCAGACTTTGATGGAGTCCAGCTGTTTGCTGGGACTGGTCAGGGATCAGAGAGATCAAAAGGCACTGTGTCTTTAAGAGAAGTTAGAACTTTAGCAAAAGTGTTACACTGTTGCCCACTGGTGCAAAAGTGATGAGAATGTGGGTTATTTATTCTCTGTTTGGATTTGAGGTCCACTCCACAGGAGGGGGATTTCATGTCTGGTCCAGTAAATTTGATCAAGAGTCCATGGTACAGGACTTGGTCCTAGGAGAGACCCCAGTGGTGGTGTTTTGCTAAAATGTCATATTGTCAAACTGACTTCTAAATATTTATCTTTTCTACCATAGATTAGGGTTACTCTCAAGCTTGGTCAAGAAAGTTTCTTTTGTGTTGGGTAACAGTTTATGCAAAGACACACAATTGGTCAGAGTGCTGAGAATACTTGGGTATCTGTACCATTCCCCCCTTGCCCCTGAAAAGGCTCTTGGAACTCTATAGAAGAGGGAACTGAAAGATAAAAAAAGATCCCCCTCCCGTTGAGAGAGACTTGGAGGACTGCTGTGAAATCCGTCTTCTGGACATAATGTGGCCATTGTACTCATGAACTCTAAGTAACTATGGTTACCATCATAAGACCCACACAAGATCGAGCCCTTCAACATCCCAGCATGGATGGAAAGCATCACACGAGGCTTCAACCCGAGCTGAAGAGTGATAGTCAATCCATGACGGCTAAGGGGAAGAAGAAGTGTCTTTCTTCAGTGATGGAGGCACTGGCAAGTTAGCTGTTATCCAGTAACTAGCCCCTCACTCAGTCATACACGTGCAAGCAGCTCTGACTAAACTTGGTGAGTCACCAAACCAACCAAACAAAAATAATATGAAAGCGGAGGGGGCATGTTGTGAAAAAAAAAAAAAAATGTTTCCCAGAAAAGGTGGAAACAGGATAAGAGGTGGGGGTTGAGGAGGGTAGCTATGACTAAAATGAATGCATGAAATTTTCAAAAAATAAATAAAAATTGTCTTTAAGAAAAAGGCCCTATGTACTTTCTTTTATTATTATTTTATTCATTCATTTACTTTCGATTTTTCTTTTTTTTGTTCTTTTATTTTTTTAATTTTCTTTTTTTTATTTGTTTATTTATTAAAGATTTCTGTCTCTCCCCCACCGCCGCCTCCCATTTCCCTCCCCCTCCCCCAATCAAGTCCCCCTCCCTCTTCAGCCCAAAGAGCCATCAGGGTTCCCTGCCCTGTGGGAAGTCCAAGGACCACCCACCTCCATCCAGGTCTAGTAAGGTGAGCATCCAAACTGCCTAGGCTCCCACAAAGCCAGTACGTGCAGTAGGATCAAAAACCCATTGCAACAAAAGTATATGCTCTACTTTCGATTTTTCAAGACAGGATTTCTCTGTGTAGCCCTGGCTGTCCTGGAATTCATTCTGTAGACCAGGCTGGTCTCCAACTCAGAGATCCACCTCCCTCTGCCTCCCAAGTGCTGGGATCAAAGGCGCCAGCCCTGGGCAAAGCCCTGTTTCTTTAAGGAAAACTAGATGTTTATCAAAGTTGCTTTTAGAGCATCTTGTGGCACCAGAAGGAGTAGCTGGGTGCTGCAATCCAAGACAACACTGAAGGAAAGTTTGTAACCCTGTTGACAGGAGGAAGCATGTGTGGTCATGGCATAGACATTGCACAGTCTTACACACTAGAGGATATTCCTGTCTCGCCAGTCCAGGGCGTACACAGGACCACACCATTCCAAGGGAGAGAGTACCTTCATGGACACCTGTCTTCGCACCTGCCGTCTGTGCTCCAGTTTCTACCTTGAGGTTTAACTATCTCCAACAAATATGGAAGCTGCCGAAGGGTATTTCCACTTTCAGGTTAAACAAGTAAAGCATCTAGCTAAAATTCAGATTGCCACAATGTCTCATAACCACATTAACCCGTGGGTGATGTAAGATAAAACCAATAAGCCAATTTTGCCAGCTGTTTGTTGCTTCAAACCTGTTTTGATCTTGGACAGGCTCCAAGATCTCTCTACTCGAACCCACTCTGGTCAAAATACCTTCCAGTTATTTTTTGAAAAATGTTTAGAAAGTGTCTTGAGTGTTTCCTGACCTTGATATCTCGTTTGAGAGCCTGTGAGAGGTGCCCTTCCCATGACCACTTTCACCACGAGAACAGGAACTCTGTGTGGGATGCTTTCTCCTCGTGCTTTGAAAACTTCAAGCTTCTGCTTATCAAATCACCCACTGGCACCTTGGTCTCTCTGTAATGCCTAAGAGACAAACAGTTCCCAGAAGAACTCCCAAGCATGTGATGACCTCATGTCTCTGAACCTACAGATAGAGGCTTCTAAAGACATTCCTGGAGCACAGCGCCAATCATTCCCACAGAAAAATACAGAACATGTATGCCCCTGGTACCAGGCACATACCACATGATGCTAGCAGCATGACTCATCATCCCAGCTTTACTGGCAAGGTTTGCTATCTGGGCTCTCTGCTCTGGTGAGGTCACTGTCTGGTCTCTGTGACTAACTGAGGCCAATTGGAGTAGCTTCAGACTTAAGCACTTTTGGATGATATCTCATTAAACTATTTGCCAGGGACATCCTTGTTTAGACAAGGCTATGGCAACATTGGAGTCTCTGCATTGACACATTGCCACCTCCACAGAGTCTCCCAATTCTTTTCTGCTCACAGCTGTCCCTGCTTGTCTAGGTATGCAACTCTCCCAGTGTTCCATAGGAAGAGAAAGAAAACAGCTTCCTGAGCAATGCCCTCAAACACTGGAAGGCAGACAAGGAACCTTTGTCTGATTCTCTCACAAGAGAAAACATAGGCCAAGCGGATCACTCTGAGCTCTCTTGCTCCACTTCCCTCTCCCTCTGGGACCGCTGGCTTGAAACTGGGCAGGCCCTGTGCATGCGGCTGCAATCTCTATGAGTGCATATGTGCATCAGAGATAAAATCTCAGCACCTGTTGTATCTGAAAGGCACCATTTCCTTGAAGTCATCCATCACCCCTGACAATCTTCCTACCTATTCTCCCATAGATACCTGAGTCGCCCCTTGCTGCTCTCACTCCTAGCCAAGATGATATATGCAATTGATACCTGTTTGCAAGAGAAAAATCAGTTTCTCCAATGGCATTCACTGGGTATATTAGCCACACTTCGGGCCAGGCCCCATGAATAGGAGCAGTTCATCACAACAAAATTAGCTCAATGGTATTTTTTGTAGACTTTTTGTTTTGTTTTATTTGGGCTTTTGTTTTGTCTTTTGACTATTTTGATTTTGAATTTTGGGGGTTTATGGGTCTTGTTTTATTTTATTGGCTTTTTTTTAGAGAGACAGAGAAAGGATTAGGGAGGGAGGGAAGGAAGGAGAGGGAGGGGAAAAACATGATCAAAATATATTGTATGAGAAAAATTTGTTTTAAGTTTAATAAAAAAGCAAAAAGAGGCATTTCACCCCTGAGAAACAGATCTTACAGAGAGATGCTTTATCTCTGTGAGTCACTGTTATTCCTGGGAAGTACTAGGGCTGCAAGTCTCTTCTTCTGTATTAGGTAGTGATTTTTAAAATTGAAGACAAAAGTTTAAAAAAAAGTTTTAAATACCGCTTCTACATTTCTTGGGGGAATGATGAAGAGTGATAAATTAGCTATTTTTGAATTTTTTTCTGGGTCATTTATCTTTAAATAATTCTACCCCTCTTAGGAAAGTTTGTGAAGATCTTTTAGAAAGGGTTTGTTTTTTTCAGTGATTACCCTTTGAATAAGCCACAGACTTTGTTTTGGGGAAAAACAAGAATGGTTTGGGTTATTCTCCTTCTTTGGTTTCAAAGGAACTGATTAACATCTGAATGAATTTCACTTTTGTCATATTCATATTCCACTATGCAGAGAATCTTCCAACTAACTGACAAATTGTGTTACAACAGGTTTCAAATGTTGACATTTGTGTGCTTTCTTTGGAAGAATTTTGCAGGTGGTAAGAATATTTCATACTCAACCAAATACATGTCATTAAATATTTGGAGTATAGTAAATGAATGTTTAGAGATGTCCTGCTAGTTGATTTCTACAAACGTGACACAAGTCTAGACATATCTGGAAAGAGGGATTCTTTTTTTTTTTTTTTTTTGACAGCAAAATGATGGTTTATTGTACACAGGTTACAATTGGCCACAAGTGAGGTCAGAACTAGTCCAGAACGCCACAGGTCCAGGGCAAAGGGCCAGCGGGGCTGTTGTCATGACGGCCGGCAGGGCGTCGGTCTCTCGGTGGTCTCCGCGAGCAGGTGGTGAAGGTCGCGGGTCCGAAGACTTCCTCCGGCTGCAGCTCAGTCCAGCTTGTCCCAGCGTCCCGGCCTACAGCGTCCCTTACTGCTGCTCCTGCGGCCTTTCGCGGGTGGGCAGGCGAATTTACTTGGACCTCTGCCTCATCTTTCTTCTCTTGCGCTTCAGTCTGCGCATTCTCTTCTTCCTCCACTTCGCTCTCATGGCGCAGGAGTGTCAAGGAAGATAGCGCTAAGGCCGAGAGAGCAATGAGCCATCTCTCCAGCCCTAAGAGGGATTCTTAATTGAGAAAATATCTCCAGAAGATCAGTCTGTATCAAGTGTGTGATACAGTATCTTGATTAATGACCAATGTGCACTGGTCCAGCTTGCTGTGGATGGTACCACTGCAATCAGGAAATCCTGGGTGCTGTTAGAAAGAAGGAAAAGCAAGCCATGAAATCAAGACAGTTAAGCACCATCCACCGTGTCCTCTGCCTCAGTCTCCATGCTCCTGCCTTGAGTTCTTGCCCCATTGAACAGTTGACTGTAATGCTAGATAAAGTTAACCATTTCCTTCCCCATATTGTTTTTGATCATGGTGTTTTATCACAGCAATAGATACCCTAAGACAGATTCTTAGCTTTGAAAATTATAATAATGTCATATCAAATCAACACCAGTGTTGTGGGACTTAAAATCCTGTGATTTATCAGACCATGACTACTAATATATGATCTCAATTTTTTTTCAGAGTTCTTCAATTAAATAAGTCACAGGAAAGCTAGAGTTAATTTCCTCTAGGAAAATAACTGTGAAATTTACTCCTCTTCCCAGGAAACTTTAAAGAGAATAACAAATTTTCTATGTAGTAGTCCATCAGTGTTCACATAGTAAACCACATCATTTTACTCAGATAAAGAAGCCACTTCCACGAGCAACCCACGAGCTGCCCATGATGTACCTAACACTGCCCACATCTT
Organism: Microtus agrestis; assembly: GCA_902806775.1. Classification (NCBI taxonomy): domain Eukaryota; kingdom Metazoa; phylum Chordata; class Mammalia; order Rodentia; family Cricetidae; genus Microtus; species Microtus agrestis. The sequence continues at coordinate 77,496 of CADCXT010002603.1, read as the reverse complement.
TGACACATCAGCCACAGTGGTCTTTATTGTTCTTTTAATAGATTTCCTCCCCCAAACATATAGCTCTTAATATAGGCTGATATTGTGCCATGTATACGATCTTTCCAAAGCACTGATAATGGGCTTGCCATTCAGGTGACAGCTAAACTCTGGTTTCCTAGATATAGTCTTGACTCTTCCATCTACCGGAACTGTCTGGTACCTCTCTAGCCCATTAGTAGCCCAATATGTTGGCTCATTTTTCTTGATATTAATGCAGAATTGTCCTTCCTATCTATTAATTTAATTTTTCTCTTTGAGTCTCCCTGCTGCCTATCTGTGCAGTAAATGGACCATGAACACAGAACCGTTCCCTTGTTCAACTACCGTGTTTTCAGTGCTTAGAATGACTTCTGTCACATGGTTGGCTCTTGGTGGATTATTTGCTATGCAGGTGAATGAATGAAATAATTATCTTTCACATCAGCTGTGATTGGAAGAATTTTATTCTTTTCCTTTCCCTGGCATGGGATCCCTTGACAAATTGTAATTATTTGGAGTTCACTGTTTTAGGATCCTTGTTTCAGTTTGTCTATTCCAAGACAGCAGAGATGTTCTTTCATGATTATCTGTGCAGTTTTTTTTGGTTCATAATTCAAAATAAATGATATGATTCTTTTGCCTGAAAGACACAATTTAACATCTCTGTTTAAGTTAGTGATCATTATTATGAATCTTAGCGACTAACTTATGTAGTAAGGAGGCCACTAGTTTGTTCTTGGCTGCTTAGCCCCAAAATAATCACACAGAAACTGTATTAATTAAATCACTGCTTGGCCCATTAGCTCTAGCTTCTTATTGGCTAACTCTTACATATTAATTTAACCCATTTATATTAATCTGTGTATTGCCATGTGGCTGTGGCTTACCTGTTAAATTTCCCAGCATCTCTCTCTGGCAGGGTTACATGGCCTCTCTCTGACTCCACCTTTTTCCTCCCCAGCATTCAGTTCCATCTTTCTTGCCTACCTAAGTTCTGCCCTGCTATAGGTCCAAAGAAGTTTCTTTATTCATTAATGGTAATGACAGCATACAGAGGGAAGTCCAACATCAGACTTAAAACATAAAACAATATTATCCTGCATTTCTGCTAAATCCCAAAGCTAGTAAATCCTGGAAATAAGTTAGAAGCATTTAGAAGCTATGAAAGCTGAAAAATGAATGCAGAGATAAATGAAGAAACAGGATGGAGAAAGTCTTGCCTGGACCTGGGCTGGCTCTAAAAAAGGAGCAATGCAGTGAGTCCCAGAAGCCTCTGGAGAGGATCACAACTCAGAGCCAGAAAATGTCAAGTTAAAATCCTAAGCCCAGCCTAGATGAACTCTGATCTATTCCCTAATTTGACCAGCCACATATAGAAACATTGGCAGCCAGATAGTCATGATCAGACTAAAGGAAAGGAAGAGAAAGAAAGACAACTTCCTCAGCTCACAAAGAAGCTGAAAAAATGACCAGAAAGCATCCAAGGCAGAACAGTTGAGGGCCAGTTCTTCAAGATCATAGAATGCTACTTGGGCACACTAGAGGGTTCTGAAACCTGCTTTTCATAGCATGAGGACCATCAGCTAAGAACCCCCATAGGGAGGTCAATAAGTAGTAGACAAGTTGCCTAGTATGTGTAAGGCCTGGGGTTGGACCTCCAGTCTAAAAATTAAATTCAATTATAAAGCAAGCAAGCCCTACTTGCCCACCCAATTAACCAACAGTTTTGTATTATTGGCAGATATTTAGTAACATAAATGGTAAAGTTAACAACAAAAAAACTAAAGTTAAAAACAAAAAGTAAAAATTTAAAAGAATGAATCATTTTATTAGGAGAAAGAGAATGATGAATATAGAAAATAAGAATTTTAAAAACAAGTAAAATTCTTGTTATTACCTAAGAAAGATTTGGAAGATTATTATTTATGTAAAATAATTGAGAAATCTATGAATAAAAAAATAAAAAAACAAAACCTAACTAACCTAAGAGAACTGTCAGCATGAAAAGTGCAACAGGAAGAGGGAAAGGGAACAAATGAAATGACATTGAAATGACAGAATCTGAAATCTCCAGAAAGAAAAACAGGTGGAAAAACTGAGCAGGAGAGGAAGGAAGTGTACAAGCCACTCAGACCCTGACAAGGTAGGGACAGAAGTTTTGAAATGAATGAACAGTTCTTCTGTGCAGTGTCCCCACGTCTCAGCAATGTGTGCAGAAAGACAGGGACCTAGTGTGCTCGGCTAGTCTCGCCTTCAAAATTCTTTCTCTGGACACAATCCCAAAATGTCCTGAGACCTAAGATTCCCGGAGCTCTGGAAAATACTTAGATTTCGTTATATTCTTAGAATTGTAAGCCACGTGTGTCCTCCATGATGGTCCATGGGAGCATGGAGCTCCAAGGAAACACACTGAAGAGACACCTATAATGGGCTTCATCCTCAAAACTCACTTCTGATATGGCTATAAGCTGGGTTCAATGATCCCAGTGTGGTTGCAGGGCCTCCCTGGATATTGATGTTGTACGTCCATCTGTAGCACATTGACAGCTCTCTTGGAAAACCATTCGAAGATTACTGATCTTGTCATTTTGCAGGAAGGTGTCTCTGCCGTGTTTGGAAAACCTGGAAAGCAGACCTCTTAGTCAAAAGGAACCACGTGCTACCAATGGCTGTTGTGTGTCAGTCTGTTCTTCCTTACTCTCTTCTAATGATGTCTTGGGGGAGTACAGGATTTGCAGTTAAACTTTAGTTTAAGATTAATAAAAGCAAAAAAAAATAGAGTTTACAAACATCATATAGACATACCAGCTCTAAAATCATTTATTTCTCTGAACTTATCTCTGAAATTAATTTTGATTTGTTAAATCTGGTAGCCACTGTCTTTTGGCAAAGAAAAAAATCTAAAAGAAAGATTTCTATCTTGCTCTCACAGATGCATCTCCATTCCGAGCACAGCATCTTTACAAACTAAAAGATCAAACTTTGCAGAAATAAGTCATGAAAATACAGACCTCAGACCCACAAGGTGACATGTTTATAAAAATTATTTGCAATTTAGTAGTCTAAGTGTGAAATCAGAGATGGGACTGAGCCCAAATCAGCATGTGATTACCATGCATTTGATCACCGGATGCTCACACAAAGATTTGGGTTTTTTTTAAGATACCTGAGAAGATGTACTCGTTCAAATTTGCGGTAACTACCTCACCACCAGTGTCAGGAGTGGTCCAATGTGTTTGTTTTTCTGTTTCTGAATGAGTGAAAGTGTTATCTGTCTGAGTGGGAAGGTGGTGGAAACTCAGTTGAACTGAGAATTATTATTCTTTTGTCATGTTTTCTTTTGACACCAACGACTGGTAAGAAGGAAAAAACGAGGCTAACTTATCAGTAAAATCAAACCATTTTCTACAGGAACTTAAAATTTGAAACATTTCCATTTATTTAAAATAACACATGGGAGCGGTTTGATATTTACTGAAATCCACTAACAGCAATGTAAAAACTGCCTCTGTGGATCACATTTGACTTTGGTCACTTACATTGTCTGCTTTTTCTCTCTCTCTCTCATTCTAAAAGTGAAAAGATTTTATTTTTAACTTTAAGGTAAACGTTTGTTAATTATCTATTCTAGAGCATTGATTTAATTGAGGACTTAGAAGACACATGTCCACCTTTTTACAGATGGTTTACTTAACAGCTACCTAAGACCCATGGCTGTCTTCCATTTCCTGGGACATTCTCTTGAATAACCCACCTCCCCTGTCCCAGGCTCATTGCGTTCAACCAGAAGATGGTGGTCAGGATGTCAGCCATGTGTTGGATAGAGAAAACAGGAACATGTATGTCAGAACATAGCTATTCCACACAGCAAGTGTTTCTGTTTGCCCTGTGATGTGTCTAGCTCTTGCTGGGAAAGCAAAAGATATGTAGACCATAAAGATAAATCATTTGGATTTAGCATGGAGCCAACATTAAATCTCTGCCTTGTATATGCCCTGTTTTCCCATGACGATGTCTGACCCATTTAATTATGCTTAATTTCAAATCTGCAGGTAAGCTTTAATGATATTTGAGATATACAGTGATAAGAGTTCAAGTGTCTGGCTGGGAACAGTGCTGATGTACTACTGCATGCGGATAAAGTTACACCTGTGCTTGAAAATGAGATTGCACCATCTCTCCTTGTCAACACTCCTCAGAACAGGGTGGAATCTAAAACACACAAATCAAAGGACAATTTTTTAACCTTTTCTTTTCACTAGTTTTATTTTCTTGAGAACTTTATACATGAATAAATACATCTTTATCACTCCTACCTTCCATTCCTCCTCCTGCTTTCCCATGTCCCCTCTACCTACCAGCTCCACGATTTGTTTACATAATACATATCATAACATACACACACACACATATATATATATATATATATATATATATATATATATATATATATAGTGTTGCTTATATGTACATACATCCAGGGCTGACCACTTGGGATTGGCAGCCTGTGCAGGAGCTTCTCCCTGGAGGGAACTGAATCTCCCTCTTTCAGCAGCCCTTGACCACTGCTAGCTCTTCATCTAAGGGTATAGCCATGTGAAAATCTCTGTGTCCACATTGCCATGACAGCTGATGTCATTGTGCTCGTCTCTTTAGGGCAACTGCATTGTGGGGAATGCATTAGTGTTTTCCCTGTCATGTCTAGGGGACACTATCCTGGGCCTCTGGCTGTTATAATCTTTTTTTTTTTTTTTGAGACAGGGTTTCTCTGTGTTGCTTCAGAGCCTGTCCTGGAACTAGCTCTTGTAGATCAGGCTGGCCTCAAACTCACAGAGATCCACCTGCCTCTGCCTCCCGAGTGCTGGGATTAAAGGCGTGTGCCACCACCACTCAGCAGGCTGGTGTAATCTTTCCACGACTCTTCCATTATTTTTTCTGAGACTTAAATGTAGGGATTGCATTATATATAAATTAACAAGGATTGGGCGTCTCACAGTCACTTGTTCTCTGAATTCTGACCAGGTGTGGACCTCTGTAATTGTTTTCATTTGTTATTTGTTGTATAAAAGAAGCTCCTTTGATGAGGTCTAAGTCCTACACTGAACAGTGGATATAATGATAAGTATCTAGAATATGGTAAGAAGTTATATTGGGTTGCACACATACTATATATATATATATATATATATATATATATATATATATATATATATGTATATATATATTTACTTATAAAACAATATGTTTTTAAAAGGCTTTTTCAAGCACTCTTAGTGTTAACTCTCCTCCATTCCCTGTACTCCCCCTCCTCCCACTCACCAGCTAAAGTCCTCCCTTGTTCTCATCACTCCCTCTGTAGCACCTGTCATCCACTAGTCCTTTCTTTCTAGCTCCATAAAGATTTTCTAAATGCCAAAATCCAAATATCTGTAAAAATGCAAGATGTGGTACCAAGAAACTCTAGCTAAAGGATGAAGAATAGAAGAGGCAAACATAGAGACTCAGGGTTTGGTTAGCACCCAAGTTACTCCTGCCTTGCCCCAACACAGGGAAAGGGCTCACCTTCAGTGTAAATCTACAAACATGTCATTGTAATGGTCTGTCCTGTCCTTTTAAAAGACAAGCTTCAGCTTCCAGCCTGAGTCTCTTCCCTTTTTCTGGCTCTCTCACAAAGAAGTAGCTGCTGCCATTTCTCTTTCTCTCTGCCTCTCAGCTCTTCTCCCTTCTCCTCTTCTCCCCTTCCCCTCCATAACCCACTAAATAAATATCCCACTTCACTCTGCATGGTGTCCCTATCTGTCTGTCTCTAACTTGCTGCAGGTCCTTGTGGGACTGGTTGCCCAGCTGAGGTCTCTCACCCACCTTGCTGCTCCCTGCCTGGGATCAACAGCCCCCTGTGGCCCGCTGCCTGCTTCAGCCACTCAGGGAACAGTTCCATTTTATTTGTACCATTGAAACCATGATGACTGGGAAGCATGATGAGCATCCTAAGGTCAGGCTCTGCTGGCACTCTGTGTCGCTGACACTGTGCCCCCATGCTCTGAAAAAAATTTGCCTAAAGTTTTGCTGCAAAAATACACAAGACAAAATCCACTTATAAAAGAAAGTAAGCAGGAATAATGCAAAGCTTAAAGAAAGCCCACATAAGAAGCACCAGAAATCAAAAAACCTGTGGTAGGAAAACAAGACAAATAGAGTGATCTTCTTGTTTCTAGTTTGTTCAAGGTTATTGTGTTCCCACCCCTGACAAAGGTACCACCTAGTTGTAAATCAGAGAGTTCTGCTCTCTCAAGGTTATTGTCAACAAGTGGGATAATTGACAGACCTTGGGCTCCAGGAATAGAGAAGTAGATCTGTTCCTATCTCAAACAAAAGTCTAAGGGTCCAAGTAAGTTTCAGTTCCCTTTATGGAAATTCCTCCCAGGGAGTGGTTTGCATACAGAGTGTTTTAGTCTAGGGTCTAGGGCGTGAGCATGACTTGGTGACTTGTTTTGTTCTAGCAACAGAATGTTTAACTATGAATGTAGCCTGTGACTGTGACCAACTGGTATGTTCATTTCCTTGTATCATGTTAATGCAGTCTTTTGTCTTACCTTTTGGGATCAAGGGTATTTTAAGCAGTTGGAAATTAAATGAGAGTGAATTTTCAGTACTCATGGAAATTCCCTCCTGATACTATTATATATGGTTCTCCGGTTTATTATTTTCATTTGCGTACTCATATTCGTTACTATATTTCTAAATCCCCACGCCCTCACACTAGCAAGAGGTATTTTTGTCAAGGCTGGTCTTCAGCAGATAGCAAAGCCTGAAGTCATGAGATAGTTTGAGCATCTATAGAGAAGACTAAGTTAGTAATTTAGACATCAGACAAAGAGTTTCTTCTGCAGTGATAATAACAACAACAAAGAGGGAGGGTCTACAGAGATGGATCAGCAATTAAGAATGTACCTTGCTCCTGCTGAGGGTTGGGTCCCAGGACTCATATGTCCCAGTTGCTAGGGCTCTATTGCCCTCTTCTGGATTCCATGGGTACCTGCCCTCATATGTGCAGATAATCCTCCCTGACATATATACACATGATTAAAAATAAAGTAAATCTTTTAATAAAAATTTCTTATAGGGCAGATTCAGAATTCAAAGAGTCATCCCCTAGGCATTCCTGAATGCAAGAATGGGCCAAGTGGATGGGGCAATGCTATGTAAAGAACGGATAGAAGAATATTATCCTTCTCTGACAAAGGCAGGGTCCTGATATTAGAAGTTCCTAATGAGAGCAGAATTGAAAATGTGTTCCACGTACTGTTATTTCAGAGGCCAGAAAACCACAGGGGCGGGGGCTAGAGTGGATCTCAGGAGCTCCTGCAGAAAGCAAAATTACTTCAGATACCTCATAATCCATTTATATAAATCCAATTAGAAACTCCAGAGGTGGTATAAAAAGGAAATCCAAAGTTACAAGAGAAAGTCACTGTGACCCAAGAATTTCAATCATGGAAAAATAATGAATATAAAATAGAAACATTTTAGCATGCAGCAACTCAGAATATTTAACGCTGGAACAGTTTTGTAAGAATTTCTTGACTATAAATATATGCACCAGAAAGAAAATGATTATTTCTATATATACCTGCAAGAAAAAGCTTATTTCTTAAACCTGAGGTAAGATTTAAGAATGTATGCCAACCAAAGAAATTACTATAATTTATTGTGACATCTGAGTATGTGTTGCTTAACTTGGCTGAAACTTCAAAATATGATGACAGAAAATGGCTTGGAGAAGAAAGTAGGACTTTGGGATGCCCCAATTCTCTGCTCCAGCCAGAGGATATAGTTAGATATAGGCTGAACTTAGATACAGTAAAAGAATATGTAGTTAATTCCATTAAGACAGAAACACCATTTAAGGGTAGTCCTTGTACTTCCCACAGGGCAGGGAACCCTGATTGCCCTTCGGGCTGATGAGGGAGGCGGACTTGATTGGGGGAAGGAGGGAATGGGAGGCGGTGGCAGGGAGGAGGCAGAAATCTTTAATAAATAAATAAATAAATAAAATAAAAAATTAAAAAAATAGTACAAGTAAATGCTGACTAATAGTTTCTACAGTGGGAATAATGGTCCCTCTATAGTAAGCTATAAGGGAACTCTCAGTGGTAACATATACTGTCCATATATCTTGATAGACTGCCCTAGCCATATGGATGCATTTTTAACTCAGCAAACGTATATTTTGTTACATGTAAAATTTACATTAAAATGCATAACTGATCATTTCCATGTCTAATTACTGATAAAATAAATAACTTGACATATATTTTGGGAGGATAAATTAATATTGGCATATTACATTGAAATCTGTCAGCAAAATAAGTAGTTGGATAGATACATTTTAAAAATCAGGCATAGAATGAGATTAAGCAAGACAAAAAAGGCCATACACATGAGTCCAGGGTAGGCTAATTTGCAGTGACAATAGATTGTTCTTGAATCAAATTATTGGTTGGAGTTTCTAGAGTCACCAGTGGAAATGTTTTCAATAAATAATGTTAGGGTCTGTACTATCAATAGGTGACCTTTTGAGTTGCATAAAGTTAGATTGGCAACCAGACCCAAGAAACCCAAAAGATCACTTCTGTAAAATCCAAAACTGGATTAGAGCAGGAAGTGTTGGTAACAACGAATTCTCTGATACTTTATTACAAAAACCAAGGCCCTCTGCCAAGGTTTTACACACACACACACACACACACACACACACACACTTGTCGGTTTTGCAGACCAAAACTGACCCGGCTCAGATCCAAAGTTAGAGCTGTTAGAGCATGGGCCTTATAACTCAGTCCAGATGCAGGAGCCTAGGAAGATCAGCTCACACCTCCTGCAGTGAGGCAAAGTACTGAGAGGCCTCTTCTGTGATGAGGAAAGCAAACACATCCTCTACCCCATCCTAACTGCAAGATAACTTCAGGGTCCTCTTTAATGTCTGTCTGTGCCAGCATCTGGAGTTACATAGGCCAAGCCAGGCCAAGTCACAGGTTAGGGATTTCCTGCCACTCACTCATGGTAACAGCAGCCATCTCTCCTGGGGCAGTTCCTCTTGGGTTTTGAAAGAAGGATCTCCTCCCATCCCCTCCCCTCTCCTCCCCTCCCCTCCCCTCCCTTCCCCTTCTCTCTCTCTCTCTCTCTCTCTCTCTCTCTCTCTCTCTCTCTCTCTCTCTCTCTCTCTCTCTCTCTCTCTCTCTCTCTCTCTCTCTCTCTCTCTCCTCTTCTTCTCTTCTCCTTCGCCTCCCCTAAGTAATAAATATCCAATTCTGATCCACAAGATAAGTCTGCCCACGTGTCTCCCAGTCCCTGGTCTGCCCAGCCGCTTGCCACTGGGAAACTGCACCTTCCCGGGACTCAGTGTCGCTGGGACCAGCCCAGCGCTGCATGGCTGAGCCCTGCCCGGAGCTGGTGGCTCTTGGGACCCGCTGCCTGGCCCCCACTGCTCCGGACCGGGCACCTGGACCCGCCGCCAGCTGCTCAGGACCCGCTGCCAACAGAAATCATAAAAGTCCCTCTCCTAAAGAATTCAGTTTAGAGGGGAATTTCATCTTACTTCTTCCCCGAACTTGCTGTTCATTTTTACTTCAAACAAGAACTACCCCAGGCCGATTCAACATTCACATCTGTCCCACGTGGTTTTAGCACTTCTCTTTCTGTAAGAAATCCTCAAAAACTAGAGTTATTTTTTGCATGCCATTTCTTGTTGAATGGAGCTGAGTAAAAAATCCATTTCCAGTTTCAGAGACAAAAGAATCAGTGAGTCATGAGTAAGTGATCCTTGTCTTTAGATACCTACTTGTCAGAAATTATTTTTTAATCATCATTGATAGATGCAAGAATGTTGTAATAATGATCTCATTTGAGTTGACTACTCTGGGGCATTTCTGGGATACAGTAAGTCGGGGACTCTGGAAGTAAAGTAACTAGTCTTAATAATTCTAAGACCTACAACAAGATTCCCATACTATCACTGCTATAGGACTCTAGATTGTAACAACTGTCACTGCTGGAGAGCTGTTGGGGTAAGGACTCCTCCCTCCTTGAATCTCACTTTCCATTTTCCTGGTAACCATAAATAGGGAAGCACCTCCATCCCCACAAGTTTTAAAATTCTATATGAAAAATAGATGGTTTTGAAGTTTCTTGGAGCTTTAAGAAAAAGCTATTTCCTCCTGGAGAAAAGAATATAATCTGAGTTCTACCTCTGGCTCTGGGTGGAGACATTTTAATTGGTTCCAAAGATTAGAACTTTACATACTATTGTCTCCCCCCTAAAAGTTAATCAAACTGGATCTGTGAAGCACCTGGCCAGGAGACAGTGCCTCAGGAAGGCTGATTCATCAACACCATGGGTAAGAAGATGGGAGGAATAAATACGCCTTAATTCAGTGATACGTTTCTTCTTAGAGCTCCTTCCGGATGCAGCTCTTCGTAGAGCTTGCATGGTGATGGACTGCTCAGCCTGCCTACTTTCTGAGTTCTTCCTCCAAAAGAGAGTAACTTTCTCTTTTTCTCTTTCCATCTTTTCTTTAGATTCTCACTGTGTCTCTGAAACTCAGGTTCCCTTTCTGTATCTGCTTGTTGACCCCCTTTGCTGAACCTCCCTGTCTTCCTGGACCCTTACTCAGAAGACATGCTTCTCTCTGCCCCTTAGTCAGCTCTGTCCTAGTGGAGAATTTTTTTTTAAGTTTGCTACATTGTTATTTTTTCTCTTAAACTCTAATAAAGTGGTCATCGAGCTTCCTTCTGAGTCTGTTTTCTAAATTCTTTTGTCAATGAGACCAAGAACCTATAAAAAGAGATACAATTTCCCCAGTACATCCCTCAACACTTTAGAAATACTGTGCTTCTGCAATTGTCAAAATAAGACCGAAGGTGAAAAACAATGAACAACTACATTCTGGTAACATGTACCTCAGAAACTGACTCTGTGTGACTAAGTGAAAAACAAGAGCTGGGATAAAAAAAGAAGAGACTATTCCCATGAAGGGGAAAAAAAATCCTTCAGAACATCCAAAAATATCAACATAAACTGTGAAAAGACAACACAGAGACAAGAAACAGCCTGAGGAGATGCAGATGTGACCAGCCCTTGGGGGGGTTAGTTAATTCCAGATATAGTTAATGTGGTCAACCAATAACCATCACATGTTTTCTTACAGAACATGGGTGAGGCCATACCACCCCAATACAGTTGGCCACATCTGGAAAGCCTTTATGCAGCAGGGAGGAGGCTTCACTGTAGCTGAAATGGAGTCATCCTACCTAGTCCGTCTGTACCTATATTCTCTAGCCCCTTCCAGAGGACACATGCAATTAAGTCAGAGCTGTGTATAATAGGCAGTAAAGAGAGAGGAGACACTCATGTGAGGGTCTTAAGACCCCTCTCACATCTCCGTGAGGAACATAAACCACCAACAAGACCAGCTAAGATGATCTTCTTTGCAAGGGAGCACAGTAGTACTCTCCAAAGTGATGGTTGCTTGGCTTAGAGGACAGTCACTCACTAAGGCACATCACTTTGCTGTGCTGTAGTGGTCAGGAGGCAGTCAACAGTAGACTCCAGGGATACATAGGATTGCATGAAATTAAAGAGCTCTGCACAGCAAAGAAAATAATTACCAAGACATCCCTCAGATTGGGGATAAAAATCTTTGTCAACTGTATAGCAGATAGAGTTAATGTCTAGAATGTATAATGAACTGCAAATACTAACACCAAAAAATACCTTCTAACCAATAAATGAATTAGTGAAGTAAATTGACAGTTTTCAGAAGGAGAAATACAAATGGCCAATAAATATCTGAAAACATTTTAGCATCCTTAGCCATCAGGAAACTGCAAATTAAGGCTACGTTGAGATTCCATCTTGCCCTAGTTAGAATGCTACCATCAAGCAAACAAATGCAAAGTAAGGGAGTATGTGTGGAAAATTGTGCAGCTACTATAGAAATCAGTTAGAAGTTTCTAAATACTAAAACTTGAATTACTATGTGTGCAATTACCACTCCTGAGTATATATACGAAGGACTCTAATAAACCTTACCACAAAGACACTAGCACATCCATGCTTATTGTTTTGCTATACTTCACAGAACTAGTACTAAACTAGATGTCTAGCAATTGATTAACGGAGGAAGAAAAGATGGTGCATAGGGTAAACCTCACATTAACTCACCCCTAGATGAAGAGCCACAAGCAATTAATGAATGTGGAGAGACAGAGAATCAGTCTCCCTAATTGGTTATCCAATACTAAGTTGTCAGCCTGAAAAATATATACATATGAGCAACATTTAAATGAGCTCATCAGGCTATATTTATATCTTTATTCATATATATGTGTGTAGCAATAATAAGGAAGAGATCATCAATTTGAGGAGTTTGGGAACACAGGAGAAGTGAGAGGTAAAATAGAGAAGGGAGAATTGTATAAATACAGTAAAGACATATTAAATTTCAAACCTACAATGAAAGAAAATGTGCTGCATATAATCAGTAGATCTTTATTCACCCTTAAAGATAAATTAAAATTACAAGAGAAATGGAAGGAACTTGAAATCATTAGGCTGAGTCAAATAAACCAGACTTAGACAAATAACTCTAATTTTCTCTCTCAGAGGAAACCTAGATTTAATTTATATACATATACATGTGTGGAATTTTGAAGCAGGGAAGGGGACCATGAGAAGGTGAGAATTTCCAACGAGGAAGAAGAAATATAACTGGAATGGATGTTTAAAAATAGTTGTTTCTAAGTTTTAAGAGGTCTGTTGGCCAATAGCCCGGGGCCTAGCAAGGAGATGAGCAAGGATAGCATGCTAAATGGACAGTAAACATGACCAGAGTATTCATATAAAAGTGTCAAGCAAAACAAATGGCTTTGTAAAATAAATACATACTAACAAAATCAATTCATCTCTATCTTTTTTTGTCAGATTCATGACAGTCAGCGTCCTCTGATCACGCATGTCTAGTCACCATGTCATGTGACTGATGACATCTCTCATAGATTATTTCTTCTTCGGTACCTACTGTTACGCCTCCTCTTTTTTCAAAACTGGCTACTAACTGATTTGCGTAGGTCTAATCTGCCCTTTCCTGCCCATCATCTACTTGTTGGAAAAAGGTGTAACTTTGATTTCTATGCTGATGGTGAGGCACAACCACAGTGATGTCTCCCTCCCATTATAAAGATGCTGATGGTAAGGCACAACCACAGCGATGTCTACCTCCTTTTACAGTTAACATTCACAACTGAAGGATACAGTATGAGGATAACAGCCCGAGCACCAATGAGCACCAATGGTTATATCTACATCACAACTCCTGCATCTATGACTCAGAGAATAAGAGCCAGAATACCAGAAAGTCTTCTGTGAAACATTCTTTACAGAAATGGTTTTATAAACGAGATCTGAATAATGACAGTATCAGTAGACACAATAACACAGAAGCAGGGTAATTTCATGGTGTCACGCCACTGGAGAAGCAACTACATGTAACTGATAACTGTTGAGAGACAAGGGGTTAGCCTTTCCCCGGGATGAGTCTCCTAACTGTCCAATCCAAAACAGACAACTCTGAATCCATACATACACACAACCAAAATGGACATAATAGGTTTTATTTATATGTTTGTGCATATTTATTTAGCAATAATAATTAGGGAAGAAGGAACTATGAAATTTGAGAGGTTGGTACTCAGAATAAATTGGAGGAGGGACTGAAGGGATAAAGGGAAGAGGGGAATATATATATATATTTACATTATGATTTAGAATGCATTAACATTTTTAATGAAAATGACAAAAAAAATATATTTTAGAAACTTTTTCCATGCAGCATGTTTTGATCATGCTGTTTTTCCTCCTTATTTACCAATTTAATGGTGTTTCTGACTCTTAAAAACAAAAACAAAGCAAATTAATGGAAGCACATCATCCAGAACAAACGGGAGGAGTCCATTGGGAGTTGATCAACTAGCTGCTCCTTTGCATATGGTCTACACTGGCTAGACCCAGAGCCAGTCCGCTAAAGAAAACCCGTTTCTCCCTCTATAAGAAGCTACCATTTGCAAACGATTTCTTGGTTAGGATTGGGACTTTGTACTTACTTCCCCTCCTCCATGCTGGGATTTTTGTCTGTCTTAACTTTGTACAAGTCATGCTCTCAGAGACTCTTGAGTTCACATGTGTGTTAGCCTTGCTTCATCTGGCAAAACATTGTTTCTGTGGAGACGTCTACTACTTCTGGCTCTTACAATCTTCCCACTTCTTCTTCACAGATCCCTGAGTCTGGAGTAGAGGAGGTGATCACGATATTCCATTTGGAGCTGAAGATTCCAAAGTTGATCAGTCTCTGCACACTGTCAAGTCGTGGATCTCAGTTTTAATTAAGGAGGCTTCTCTGAGGAGGATCGGGCTGATTTCCATAGAGGCTGTACCAGTTTTCATTCCCAGAAGGAACGAATAAGTGTTCCCCTTTCCCAGTATCTTTGCCAGCATTTGCTGTCATGTGTTTTATTATCTTGGCCATTTTCACAGGGATAAGATTAAATCTCAAAGTAGTTTTAGTTTGCATTTCCCTGATGTCTAAGGATGCTGAACATTTTCAAAGGCTTCCTTGGCCATCTTTGGAGAACACTCTGTTTAGCTTTGCACTCCATTTTTAATCGAATCATTTATTTTCTTGGAGTTTTTGAGTTCTTTGTATACTCTAGATGCTAACTACTATTTTTAAAAGAAAATTTAATTGGTACACCCAAACCACTTCCTCTTTTTGTATCATCTTTGCCCTAAGAACGGCTGCAGCAAAGGAACCAAGACCTAATCCTCCACAGTCTGCTGTTAGCATGCTAAAGCAGTCTGAAAATGTACTGGAGCCAGGAAAGTTGTTTATAAAACTGGAACAAGCCAAAAATTTTACTTTAGTTCATTTATTTATTATAGTAGCTATTGCTTGATGTCTCCTCAGAACTTTGAGTTGTTTAATGTTTACTTAAAGAGGGCTGAAACAGTTGCAAAGATCCTATGTAGTACCGTCTGTTAAGAGTCTGCAGATCACCCGACAAAACAAAGACCAACCACCCACATATGTAATCTGCAAGAATATTGTTTATTCCCATTCCTGCCTTCTGGAGTCAGTCAACCAGACATCACAATGGCTAAGACTCTTGAGTGGACCTCCCAGCCTCCTTTTATAGTCAGCCAGAAGAGGGTGAGGTCATCCTGAATCTGATTGGCTGGGACTCCTCTTCCTGTTTTAACAAGATTAAAACCAAAACTGAAACTAAATTGAAACTTGAACTCAGGCTTCACAGAGTCTGGGGCTAGGAGGAGCTGAACTAAGGTGATAGAAGCAGAAGCCGCAAACTGGAAAGGGAGTCTATACCAAAGGCTAGGGTGGAGGTAAGTGGAAGCAGCCAGGGTACCCAGCTGCCACACTAGCTCAGGGTACCCCGCTTCATCACAACCTGGCTCCAACTCGGGACATTGCCAGGCGCCATCTCAGGGGCCCTCAGGGGCGCAGGCCACAGAGGACTGAGACTAGCTAGCAGCACAAGCAAGGAAGGGAGTAAGTCTGGAGCCTGGACTGGGCCACTATCCCGGCCCAGTGGAGGTGGCAGTTGTCCCCAGGCCAAGTGAAACTGGCAAAAGATGAGTATACTTGGCCTGCTTTGTGTATGTTATCACTCTGCTTATAATCTCGTGTTAAGCTGAAAGACTATAGAATAATCTTTTCATTTGCATTGCCAACACGTAGCTTGTGCCCTTGCTTTCGGGAACTCCCAGCTTTGGTTTCAGCCCTGTCAGTACACTGCCCTTATCTCGCATATGTGATGGGAAATTTGTTCTATGTATTTCTTTATTTCTTTGGATATAAGCAATAAACATAGTGGATATACAGTAGGGCCCTAAGAAAAAGAGTCATCTACACAGGCCTCATCGGGAGGGATGCTCTTCCAAGCAAGCATTTTTGACACATGAAGAACCACAGGAAGGAGGGAAAAGAGTAAATAGGACGTGATCTCGGGCACAGAGTAATTTGAGCCTAATCAGCAAGCACAGGGGTGCAGTGGCACACACATTGCACCATAAACGCTTGTTCCTCCTTGAGGTGAGGTGTTGATCATACCCTACCTGTTTTCTGTAGGCTGTGGTAGAGGAGTCGCTAATCTGCATGGGAGGCGCCTGTCATCCTTTGAAGAATGATTGTCCTGGGAAAAAGGTGGGCAGGAAACTGGGATCCATCAACAGCAGTCATAGCAGCTTTGGGGTGTAGGTAGCTGCTGGCAAAAACAATTTAGCACCAGAATTATGTCATTGCTATGCCATGCTTTACTCGTAACTCGCACGCATAATCCGTTTAAGAGCTCTAACTAACATTGTGTTGACGCGGAGGCTGAAGATGGTTTAGAAATATTTTGATGAAGTAACAGATGGGCAATGTCAGGAGAGCGACAGGCTGCCTGGGCTCCAGGTCCCCTCAAGTGGACACGTAGGGAGCTCACAAGTCAGAAAGAGATTTTTAAAATTATGCGAAAGAAAAACTTGTAATGAATATAAAATTTTTGAACATTTTCTAGCCATTCCTTCTTTCCCAAAACCCCAAAATTTTTACATCTTGGCTCTTTGGAAACAGGGACCCCCTATTTAGCTCAGAACGGCCTTGAACTTACTATCCTCCTGCCCCAGTGTCCTTAGTGCTGGGATTATAGTTCTGTACCCCTATACCTGGCCAGCCATTCCTTTTGAACTGCCAGTTCTAATAAAATGTATTCTTGGATATGCCAGCTAAATTTAACACTTCTCTCTGTGTGAAGATAAGAAACTTACCTGCGGTGTACACATTCGCCATGTGAGACGTGGACTTTCATCACAGTGCCCACGATGTTCTTGGACGAGCTCACCTTCACCGTGCGCCTCTGCTGCTTTCTTGCTCTCTGTCCTCATTGAAAGCTGAGGGTATGTCTTGCTGTTTTAGTTCTGGTCAGAGGCTAGTATGCTTCAGTGCACAAAGAAAGAAATAAAAAAACAGAATAAGTGGATCATTGAAGAAATGGCAAGGCATGGCACCAATGAAAGATTCACGGCATTGCCACCCAGCAGGTCCCCTGGCGGGTGGGAGACTGTGGTGGGTGGGAGATAGATAAATTCGCCATGGGTAGAGAGCTCGTGTGTAGAGTTTATTTAGTGGGTTAGGGGATTATGGAGGGACTAGAGAAAGATGGAGGAGAGAGAGAGAGAGAGAGAGAGAGAGAGAGAGAGAGAGAGAGAGAGAGAGAGAGAGAGAGAGAGAGAGAGAGGAGAAAAGGAGAAAGGAGAGGCAATGGTTACCTCTTCAGAAGGACAGAGAGAGAGGATTAAACAGAGAGAAGGCAGGAGATCAGCATGCAGCTGTGGGAAGTGGGGGGTGGGAGATTGGGGGTGGGCAGAACTTATCTCTTAAAGGGACAGGATACTAAGGTGACAGGAAAGGCCAACAAAATGGTAACAGGGTCCATAGTGCTGTGCATGGAAGTCATCTTTACTGTAGGAAAAGCATCATGGGATATTTTTAGTGCTTGTCTCTTCCCCAGGAAGTATTCATCATAATGTCAACAAGTGCTGTCAAGTCCCAAGCTTGTTTGTCTCACCCACTTACTCCCTTGGGAATATAAGCAAGGTTTAAGTACAATTATGGCCTAAAGGCAGAATGCAAGTGGAAAATGGTAAAATTAGAAACCAAACACCTGTAAGAATCTCCAGCCATGGGGGGAAATGAATTTCTCAAAAAAAAATAATATTTAATTTCTCCTTGAACTAAAGGATTGAGAAGTGTATGTAAGTTTAATCTTGTAATTATGATAGAAAGTTTTTATATTGATGCTTTGTTTCAGTTGGTCAACACCTGAAATATCAGGATGCTTCTCTTCTTGTTTTAGAAAATTAAGTGATACTACCAAGTGTTTCTTTTTTCTTAAATAAAATTTAAAAGGTTGTTTTATGTGTCCCATGTGTTCCAACAAGGACTTTGAATTTCTAATCCTTTTACATTTGGCAGCTCATAGCCATGAGTCACTACACCTGGATTATGCAATGCTGAGGATCAGAATAGGATTTTGCGTATGCTGCGCAACCACTCAACCAGCCAACTGATCTATACTCCTAAGCCTTCAGTGTTTTCTTTATACCAACAAGCTATGCTCTCTCTTGGCAGAGAAAGGAAACTTTATTAGTGGGAAGAAGCAATTTGCCAGTTTTATAGAATTTTCCTGTATTGGGGGATTTCTAGGAAAGCACAAAGAATGAGATACAGAAATAGCTTAAGTGGGTTTGGGAGTGGAAATGGGAGCTAGAGATGAAGGGGGTGAGAAAAGGGAGAGGGCGGTCTATATTAAGATATAGGTATGAGATCATGTGACCAGGGAGAATTGCAGATTCTACAAGGTAAGTTGACAGGCTGCAAAGTCAGAGAAAGCTAAGGTTTTAGTAGGGTAAAGCCTATTTGTTAGCAGAATTCTCTTTCTTGGAGAAAGCCCATCTTGTTTTATTTTATTTTTACTTGTATACAAATATTTATAGCAGCTATATTCACAATAGTCCCAAGCTGAAGACAAACTAAATGAACAGGTTAATAAATTGGCCTACAAAAGACTATTCTACAACAATAGAAGATGGAAACTGTTGGTTAGTGCAACATCAATGCTTTTCAAAATAATAATAGTGAATGCAAAAAGACAAGGAGTCCCTACCTCATTCCGGCTTCCAGAGAACCAAATGAAACCTACCCACAGACAGAGAATAATCTACATGTTAATCCCACTTAAGAATACCTTCAGTAGCCAAGGGGAAAGGCAGGGAGAACAGCAGAGAAAAATGTAGCGCTCAATAAAATAAAAAAAGAATACCTTCAGTGATGACCTAGAATGATGTCACTAATCAGTTCAAATGATCAACTGATTGCAAGCATCCTCAGAGTTTGTGTCCACGGCTCTGATCATTCTTCTGATCTGATCTTCCCACCTGCCAAGGTCCCAATTTCTGTATTAAAGTACATGCATGTATGTGCTGTCTGTCTGTCTGTCTCTCTATCATTTATCTATCTGTCTGTCTGATGCTCTCTCTCTCTCTCTGTGTGTGTGTGTATTTATTTTCAAACAATACCTCATGTACATACAATTTTTATCATTCATTAAAAGCAAAAGCAAATTTGTGTACTAGTGAGATGAATGTGCTTGTTTCTTTTCACACAGATAACCAAAACTTGGCTGAACATTTGATGTTGCACACACACACACACACACACACAGAGAGAGAGAGAGAGAGAGAGAGAGAGAGAGAGAGAGAGAGAGAGAGAAACAGAGAGAAAGAGAAAGCAAAAGATTGAGTTCAACCAGATCTACTATTGAGAATGCAAAACAGATCATTCTGTAAAATTGATACTATAGAGAGGATAAGCTTTTATTCAATAATTATTATAATAGGGAAGAACATCTGGTGTAATAGAACCCTGCTTCTCTCAGACAAAAGGCTGGGGACTGTTACAATGATGCCCTATGCCAGGAAGAAGATCTGTGTGTGTTAGGGGAATTTTGTACCACATCACCAAGCCATCTGGGCTCACGGGTACTTACCCTAGAGGGCAAACTTCCTCAGTACTTTACATCTGGAAGCAGTGACAGGGCCAGAGAAAGGGGGTCTTATGGCTGAAGTTTGCTTCTTGCACTCTGGGAACTGGGAAAAGAAAAGGGGAGTTGCTGCCCTCTTGTGTGTATCGATTGGCTAGGGCTATCATGGCAAAGTGCCAAAGAATGGGTGTGTTAAAAACAAAGCAAAACAAAACAGAATTTATCTTCTCAGTTCACTGAGGTCCAGGACATCCTGGGTGGTATGGTCATAAATGTCTTCTCATAGTTCTTCCAACTAGAATTCCAAGATCCTGTTCTACTGATTCAGTGTCTGGTTCAAGCTGTCTTCCTGACTTTCCCATAGCAATCTTCTTGTCATGTGCTCACATGGATTTCCCCAGAGGCAGGGTCTTCTATGAGGACATCACTACTGAACAAGATCCTTTCATAATGACCTTATGTAACTTATGTATTTCCTCAGAAGGCTCATCTTCAAATGTAGCCACTCTGGAGCCGCTGTAAATCTTCTTAAACCTCCTCCACTTGACATCTTTTGCCTGAGAAATTTTTATGCAACTCCAGAATACACAGTCATATAAAATAAGCATACAAACTAAACATTTACTGGTAAAAACTCATGAAGAAATTTATTTTCAAACAATACCTTATGTACATACAACTTTTATCATTTATTAAAAGCAAAAGCAAATTTGTGTACTAGTGAGATTAATGTGCTTGTTTCTTTTCACACAGATAACCAAATCTTGGCTGAACATTTGATGTTGCAGGGCATGGAGCTTCTTCAACATTTTTTCAGAGTTTATGAATATTTTTATCATCATGTTGAGAACACTGTTTCACATAAATACATAGTAAAATAATCCAAACAGATGTTTAGGGGCACTTCCAAAGTTGTTCTATTCTAATCCCAAAACAAAATTTATTTATTGCTTTTTATGGTTTTAGTCAGTAACTCAAACAACAATTTTCAGACAAATTAATATAAATTTTAAGTCAAGCATTTATAATATATATACTAAATATATATATATTTGGGTTAATTTTTTTTTTTTCGGGGGGGGTGACTAAATGAAAATACTAAGTCTTTGCTTTCAATAATTAAGTTATGATATTTCTATAAGAGCAAAAGACTATATGCACAGTAAAAACATTGTAAAACTCCTAACATACAATAGTCTGGAATTAGCACTCACACATGATTGGCAGGACACACGCACAGTGTAGTGTGCATGTTGTGTGTTCAGAAGAAAGACTGCAAGTGAGCTACTAGAGTGCAACCTGAGTGGACTCTTCCAGAAGCACTTTGATCTTATTGTGCAATTGATTTTGAATTCATTTTGGTTGAGAATGCAGAAATGTTTTTCTGTTGCCAAAATTTGCAATCTCCATCTTCAGTTATACAGCCTCCAGCTTAGAAAGTTTGGCGCCAGACCTCCCACACATGAAAATGAGAGAAATGCCATTCACTTAGGCACTCCAGTTTCAGGGGGGTCAATTCAGATTCCAAGGAGCAGGTGAAGGATTTGTAACTGCAGACTTTCTAAAGAAACACTGCCTTAACGAAGCTCAACAGCTTGTGTGCCTGGCACAGTGTTTTAGCTGGAACAGTGAATTCCCCTGGAGGCACTGACATTTCTTCAAGTAATCATTACAGGAGACTGACATCATTGTAGAGAATCCAGAGGCCACCTTAGTCTGGTCATGTCTGGTAGTGGGGGAGTTTGTTTAGAAATGTGCTGAATATTCTTCAGGCTCCAGGTAGCAAGTAAAGAACACCCAAGAATGTTTGTTAGGAGGCCAACTCTTTGAAAAGATATTTTGCTTTGCGTAGATGTCACTGGAATGCTCTTTTGGTGGCTGTAATTAGTAAAATACTCTGCCTCAGAGTTCTTCATATGTGCATAATTTGAAGTATAAAAATTCCAAGAGGCCAACATGGATGAGTGTACAAAATAAAAAATGACAACATCATTAATGCCTGAGTGGATGCCGGTAATTTATGAAAACTCTACTGTGGCTTGTTGTTGTTTACTTGTTTACAGATTGGGGATTGAACCCTAGCATCACAATTTTGTTTTATTTTATTATAAGAAAATCTTGCTGAGTTTCTTAAATTGGTCTTGAATTTATAGTCTTCCCGCAGAGCTAGAATTACAGGCCTGAGCCAGCAGGCCAGCTCTGTTCATGTCTCTTTAATGCAACATTAGGTAGTTAGTCTACTTTTACTAGAGCGTCTGTTTTATCAAGATCAAATATTATTATAGAGTTAATGACCATGGGTTTTTACGTCATTAGCCATGGTTAAATTCTAAAAGTATTTGGTTTTTCGACTGAATACAAATCTTGGCTCTGAGTTCATTTTTAGTCCAAGTCTCCCGTTCATGACCTTGAAGGAACTTTCAAAGGTCTTTCTGGAGTTCTGGTTTTGTCTCTCCACTTGATCTAAAATATGATAACTATTTCAAAGTGTATTCAAATTGCTTTTCAATGAATTGTCACTTATGTAACTTTTCTATAGAACAAGACACATGACAAACTGAAGAAGTATGAAACACACCTGCCTTTTTTGGAGTGAACATAAGAGCTAACAGCTAAGAATGAACAATGTGTTTCTGAATGAAATCATTGCAGTGTATCATTGGAGAAAGGACATGGGAGATTCGAAGGTTTTAAATTTTTTAGTTAAATGAAAAAGGGAAATACAGCATGACTAAACATCCAGGGTATGACAGAAGCAATACTAAAGGGGAAGTCTACAACACTGAGTGCAGAATTCGCACCCCTGTGATAGACTGCTTACAGGGACCTCTCCCTGCCAGGACTCCTCTATTCCTTCCATCCCTGTCTCTACAGACAGTTCATTGCTTTATTGCAACCTGCTGGCAAGATCCTCTCTTCCAACTACACTTCTACCTCCCCAGGACCCTGCCACTCACTGACCTGCAGACCACCCACACATGGAAATCCCACTTTCCTAAACTCTAGAGTGGGCAACAGAAACCAAAAAAAAAAAAAAAAAAAGAACACCCAACCAGCAAAAACAAGACTAGATATCAACACCTAAAATCAACTTAATCATCCCAACCATAGAGGCCTAAACACAAATCCAAAACCACAATCATTAACAGCCAGGACAGTATGAATAACACCTAGTAACCCACTATAGTAGATCATGAGAAATGCAATATACCCAAAGCACAAGACAAGGACTTCAAAATAGCAATTATGAATATGGTCAAGGACCTTAAAGAGAATTTAAATAATTCCTCAATGAAGTATGTGAAAACACGAACAGTGGAGTGAAACAATTAAAGCAATGATGTAAAAATAGAATCAATAAAGAAAGCACAAACTGAGATAAATTGGAAATGAAAAATTTAGGAAAATCAAACAACAATGTCAGAGATAAGCATCACCAACAGGCCATGAGATGAGAGTGAATGCCAGGCATTGAAGGCAAGGTCAAAGAAATCGATTTCTCAGTCAATAAAAATGTTAAATTTTAACAAATGCCAAACACAAAGCACCTGGAAACCTGGGGCTCTCTGAAAGGACCAAATTTACTAATAACAGGAATGGAAGAAAGAAAAAAAAACAGGTCAAATAGACAGAAAGTATTTTTAACCATATCATAGAAGAAAATTTCCCTAACCAAAAAAAAGGAGATGGAACTATCAATAAAGTAACAAGAAGTATATAAGACACTGAATAAATGAGACAAGAAAAAATATTCCTTGTGTCTCAGAATTATCAAAACGCTAAATGTACAGGAAAAAGAAAAAATATTAAAAGCATTAAGGGAAAAAGACTAAGTAACATATAAAGGCAGATCCATTATTATAACACCTCACTTCTTGATGAAGAATCTGAAAGCCAGAGAGGCCTAGAAGGCTGCTCTACAAACTCTAAATGATCACTCATATTAAACCAGAGTACTATACCCAGCAAAAATATCAATCACATTAAATGGAGAAAGACTCCATGATAAAACCAAATCCAGCCACAGGCAGTATCTACCAATCCAGCTCTAAGAAAGTACTAGAAAGAAAACTTCAATATGAAGAGGTTAACCACACCCAGGAAAGCATAAAGAATCACTAATCAAGGTAGAGACACACAACAACAATAAAATAATAGGAATCAATAAGCACTGCTCATAGATCCTTCCTAATATTAATGGCTTCCACAATAAAAAATAAACAGAATAACAGATTGGATTAGAAAATAGGATCCATTTTTTGCTCCATCCAAGAAACAGACTTAACATCAAGGATAGACATCACCTCAGGGTAAAAGGATGAGAGAAGATATTTATTCCAAGAAAATAGAACAAAGAAGCAAGCAAATATTGCAATTTTAACATCTGGCAAAATAGATTTCAAACCAAACCTAGTCAGAAGAGAAAGGGAAGGACACCACATATTTATTAAAGGAAAATTCCACCAAGAAGACATTGCAATTCTTAATATTTATGCACCAATCACAAGGACACCCAAGTTCATAAAAGAAACACTGTTAAAGGTTAAATCACATATTGACCCTCACACACTAGTAGTGAATGACTTCAACACCTTACTCTCACCAAAAGACAGGTCACTGAAATAAAAACTAAACAAATGCTGGTGCTAACTGCCATCATAAACCAAATGGATTTAACAGATATTTCTAGAGTGTTTCACCCAAACACAAAAGAACATAAGTTCTTCTCAGCAGCTCATGGAACTTTCTCCAAAATTGACCATATACTTGTACACAAAGCAAGTCTCACCAGATAAAAGAAAATCTAAATAACATTCTGCATCCTATCTGACCACCATGGATTAAAACTGAATATCAACAACAAAAACAAAAGAGTGTTTACAAACTCATGGAAACTGAATGACTTACTAGTTAATGAAAAATAAGTCAGCAGAGAAATTAGAAGGAAATTTAAAATGTTTTAGAGCTGTATGAAATGAAAGCACCACATATAGAAGCCTGTGGGACCCAGTGAAGGCTGTTCTGAGGAAACTTTGTACCTACCACTAAAGTTCTTACATTAAAAAATGAAGAAATATCATAATTAACAACTTAATGGCACACCTGAGAGATCTAGAAGAAAAAGAACAACACCCGAAAGGAGTAGATGGCAAGAAATAATCAAACTAAGGGTTTAAATCAATTAAATTAAAATAAGAATACAAAGAATCAATTTTTAAAAAATTGCTTCTTTGAGAAAATCGATAAGATTGATAAACACTTAGCCAAACCAATGAAAAGACAGGGAGAGAAAATCCAAGTTAATAAGACTAGAGTCAAGAATAGGGACATCACAACAGACACTAAAGAAACCCAGAAATCATAAATACATATTTTAAGGATCCGTATGTCATCAAACAAGAAAACCTAAAAGAAACTCTTTGATATGTGCTACCTACTACCAAAGTTAAATCAAAATCAGATAAGCAACTTAAACTAACCCATAATTTCCAGTGCAATAGAAACAGTAATGAAAAGTCTCTCAGCACAAAAAAAAGCAAATGGTTTTAGTACAAAATTCTACAATATTTTCAAAGAAAAGTTAATACCAATACTACTCCACAAAGTAGGAACAGAAGGAACACTGAGCAATTCACACAAAGACCCAACAAAGAAAGAATTATAAACCAATTTCCTTTATAAACATATATGCAAAAATTCTTAATAAAATACTTACAAAACTGAATCCAAACTGGGTTGTGGTGGCACATGCATTTAATTTGAGCACTTGGGAGGCAGAGACAGGTGGATCTCTATAAGTTTGAGGCCAGCCAAGTCTACAAGAACTAGTTCCAGGATAGCTAGAACTGTTACACAGAGAAATCCTGTCTCGATAAACCAAAACCAAACCAAAAAAAGAAAAAGAAAAGAAAACCCTAAATCAGGAACACATTAAAAAGATTATGAAAAGGCAGGCTTCATCCCAGAAATGCAGAGATGGTTCAATATACATAAATCAATGAATGTATTCTACCTCATAAACTGTCTGAAGAACAAAAAGCACATGATCAGCTCATTAGATGCAGAAAAGGCCTCTGACAAAATCCAACACTTCTTCGTGATAAAAGTAGTGGAGGGTCTAGAAGTACAGGGAATATACCTCACCATAGTAAAGATGATAAGCAGCAAATCCATAGTTAACACCAAGCTAAACAGACAGAAACTCAAAGCATTTCCATAAAATCAACAAGACAAGGTTGTTGACTTTCTCCATGCCTATCCAATATAGTATTTAACCCTTATGAGAGTAGTAAGAAAACTGAAGGAGAACAAGGAGATGCAAATAGGAAGAAAAAAAGTCATAGTATCTTTATTCATGGATAGCATGATTGTGTACATAAGCGAGCCTAAAAATTCCACCAGGAAGACTCCTATAGCTGATAAACACCTTCAGCAAAGTAACAGGAAGCAAAATCAATCCACAAAACCCAGTAGCCTTCCTAAACACAAATGACAAATAACTGAGAAGGAAACAGTACCCTTCACTATAGCCTCAAAAAAAAAAGCATAAAATCTTGGTTAACTCTAACCACACAAGCTAAAGACTTGTATAATCAACAATGTTAAGACATTGAAGGAACAAATTAAAGAAATTTTCAGAAGATGGAAAAATCTCCAATGTTCATGAATCAGTAGGATTAACATAGCAAAAATGGTCATTCTACCAAAAGCAACCTACAGATTCGGTGCAATTCCCATCAAAATCCCAACACAATTCTTCACAGATCTTGAAAGGACAGTTTTTAAGTTTTTGTAAACACACACAGGTACACACACACCATGATAGCTAAAAATTCCTGAATAATAAAAACCATGGGGGCATCACCATCTCCAATCTCAAGTTGTTTTACAGAGATGTGTTGAAATATGAGCGGTGGGGCTGCATCCCCAGCACCCTGGCCTCCCACACAGCTAGCTTTACCAGAAATAATTACACGGACACTGTATTCTTTTAAGCACTGCTTGGTCCATTTCTATCTAGCCTCGTCTAGGCTAACTCTCGCACCTGGACTAACCCATTTCTAATAATGTGAGTAAGCACCCCAAGATGCTCTTACTGGGAAGATTCTAGCCTACGTCCATGCTGGGTTGGAGCTTCATTGCCAGTGTCTTGCTCTGAGAGGAGCTGCGTGAAGTCTGACCTCACTTCCTCTTCCTCCCAGCATTTTGTTCTGTTTACTCCACCCACCTATGTTCTAACCAATCAGGACCAAGCAGTTTATTTATTGCTTAACCAATGAAATCAACAGATTGATATATGACACTCCCACATCAGAGATGTGGTAATAGAAACAGACACATTGATCAGTGGAATCGAATTAAAGACCCAGACATAAGTCCACACATGTCTAGATAACTTATTTTTGACAAAGAAGCCAGGAATACACACTGAAAAAAAAAAAGACAGCATCTTCAAGAAATGGTATTGGTCAAACTGGATGATTACATATAGAAACATCCAAATAGATTTTTAGCACCCTGTAAAAGATCCGACTCCAAATGGACCAAGGACCACAACACTGTATCTGATAGAAGAGAGAGTGGAGAATTTTCAGTGGCCCTGAGTTTTCAGAGTAGCTGCAGTCAGCAATGAGGCTCCCAGAATATAGCCCATCAGATAGCAAAGCTACAATGGCGCCCAAGAAGGGCACAGCCCCAGGGGGACTTGTCTCCAGAATGCCTCTTGTTTCTACTGTGCTTCCTCCTCCTGCTACTGCTGTGTTCCTGATGTATTTGGTCTGGAGTGGTTACTATGTGAAAGGATCCCACTGTATCTAGTATGGTGTGATTGCTTCATGGGAAAATTCCACTCCTCACTGGGCAATTTGTGGACCATAATGAAGATTACTTTTTATAAGAGCAATGATGTGTAGTTGGATCAATAATTTGATTGAATTTTCTGAAGCAGCCTAAAAGATATAGATGGTTAAGACATTTAGTAAAGACAATTAGGGAAATAGACTAAGTTATTCTGCCAATTGCCCAAATAAGAGATATAAAAAAGGCAAAAACACGCTAGAAGTCACTTTCCCCTTTGTTATATATGAGATTTGCAGCGGATGGAAAATAAGAACAAAGAAGTTTTGAGCATTATCGACCCATGACTGCTGCCTGTGGAAACAGACTGGTGATTAAAGAAAGTGATTATTTCCCTCCACCCAAGGTTGGGCCTGAGTTCCTTGAAGCTTAACAGAATTAATCACAGGTTTCGGTATGTACCTTGAATAAATAAAGTTGCTAACAGAAATTAAATGACCCTACTATGTGTAAAGAAAAGTAGGTGGTTAGCTGACTACTTGTTTAAAGATTTTCTAGAAATAGGATAGGAATCTGCTACAGTGAAACCACCAACAGCCACCAGCCATTATAAAAGGAACTGGATGAAACATACCTGGCCTGCTTAAAACTTTGTTAATTAATAATAAAAGAATCATTGCTTTGGGGTGAGGTGTAATGGTGGGGAAATTTATACAAAGAAAATGTTTAACTATTTGTGGACTTTGAAGTAAAACAGTAACATGATCATAATGTGATTTTTTTTTCCTTTGTAAAGACATTAACTTGTTTTGGGAAAATATTTAACTTGTGGTTGTGAGGTAACATTTTCTTTGATAGAATTTTTTGTCTTAGGAGGAATAAAAGGGATAAGAGAAAAGTAAAGAGACAGAAGAACAACAGGGAAGAAGGAGAAGAAGGAAAACAACAGGGTAGAAGAACAGAACAGAGAACAAAACAAGAAAACAGAAAGGGAAAAATAAAATGAAAAATTAAACCTTGACCCTCAGGTAATGTCGCTGTGTGTGAGTAGTAGTAATAGTAGTGGTGGTAGTAGTAGTAGTTTGTCACCTGCACATCTTCTCTAGTTTCTCTGACCAATGGGAGCTGGTTCTCTCAGCAGAGAATAGTCTTGAACTCATTGGCACAGGAAAACACCTTCTGAACAGAGCATCATTACTACAGGCACTTAGTAAATGGTACCTCATGAAATTAAACTTCTGCACAGCAAAGTGAAACATCTTTTGAACAAAGTGGCAGTCTACAGAATGGGAAAAGGTCTTCACCAATTACCCATCTGATATATCGAGGGTTAATAGCTAAAAAAATGGCATCAAGAAAACATATAACAACCTAAAATAGGGTAGAAAACTAAACAGAAAGTTCTCAAAACATGAAACATAAATGAATAAGAAACATTTAAGGAAATGGTCAGCAACCTTAAATATCAGGAAAATGTAGTAAGGAGGCGACTTGTTTGTTTCTGGGCTACCCAAACTCCAGAAATAATCAAACAGAGACTGTATTAATTAAATCACTGCTTGGCCCATTAACTCTAGCTTCTTATTGGCTAACTATCACATATTAATTTAACCCATTCCTACTAATCTGTGTATCACCACTTGGTTGTGGCTTACCAGCTAAATTTTTGTCTGGCTCTAGCAGGGCTACATGGCTTCTCCTGACTCCACCCTTCTTTCTCCCAGCATTCAGTCCAGTCCTCCCACCTAGCTCTGCTCTGCTCCATCCTGCTCTGCTATAGGCTCAAAGCAGTTCTTTATTTAATAGTGGTAATCACAGCATACAGAGGAAAATCCCACATCAGGAAAATGCAAATCAATACTACTTCATCTTACACCTTTCCAAATGATCAAAATCAATAAAAACAAATGACAACTCATGTTGTCAAGGATGTAGAGTAAGGTGAACACTCATCCATTGCTGACAGGACTGCTGACTTGTATAGGCACTGTGGAAATTAGTGTGGTAATTCCTTAGGAAGCTGGAAATAGATCCACATCAAGATCTAGTTATTGAACTCTTGGTCATGTATCCAAAAGACTCTACCCTCTACTACAGACACAGTTCCTCCACCGTGTTCATCACTGCTCTATTCATAATAGCCAGCAATTGGAAATAGTCTCAATGTCCACCAATAGATGAATGGGTCAGAAAATGCAGTACATTTACACAATGCAATAGTATTTATCTGTTAAAAGCTGAAATCATGAAGTTTTCAAGTAAATGGATGAGGCTGGGGGGGGGAAGATACCCTAAAGGTGGTAGTCCAGACCCTCTTCTCTAAAACACAAGAACAAATATGGTATGTATTTGCTTGTATGTGGATGTTAGCTCTTGAGACTTTAACAGGCATACTACTTACGGGTTAGATATAGAATAATAAACTAGGTGGCAGGGGAAGATCTTCCAGGAAATAGGAAATAAAATAGTTAGAGATAAGGAAATTGGAGAGACTGTATGTAATAGGAAGATTAAACAGATGGGGGAAAGGGTAGGTATGAGATGGAAGGCAGGGAAGTACAATTAACACTACAGGCCATTTGAGGGGCCATATGTAAGCCTATTAGAGTAGAAGCTTATTTAAATACATACATACATGGGATTTTGATGGGCATTGCATTGAATCTATAGATTGCTTTTGGTAAGATTGCCATTTTTGCTATGTTGATCCTACCTATCCAAGAGCATGGGAGGGGCTGGAGAGATGGCCAGTGGTTAAGACATTGCCTGCCTTCCAAAGGTCCTGAGTTCAATTCCCGGCAACCACGTGGTGGCTCACAACCATCTGTAATGAGGTCTGGTGCCCTCTTCTGGCCTGCAGACATACACACAGACAGAATATTGTATACTGTATACATAATAAATAAATAAATAATAAAAAAATATAAAAAAAAGCATGGGAGATCTTTCCATTTTCTGGTGTCTTCTTCAATTTTTTTCTTTAAAGATTTAAAGTTTTTGCCATAAACGTCTTCCACTTGTTTGGTTAGAGTTAATCTGAGATATTTTATACTATTTGTGGTTATTGTGAAGGGTGATGTTTCTCTGATTTCTTTCTCCACCCATTTATCCTCTGTGTAATGGAGAATTACTGATCTTTTTGTTTTAATCTTGTATCTTGATACATTATTGAAGGTGTTTATGAGTTGTAGGAGTTCTTTGGTAGAATTTTTGGGGTCCCTTATGTAAACTATCACATAGTGAGAATTTTACTTCTTTTCCAATTTGTATCCCCTTGACCTTTTTTTGCTGTCTTATTGCTCTAGTTAGAACTTCAAGAACTATATTGAATAGATATGGAGAAAGTGGACAACTTGTCTTGTTCCTGATTTCAGAGGGATCAATTTGAGTTTCTCTCCAATTAGTTTGATGTTGGCTTGCTGTATATTGCCTTTATTATGTTTCAGTATGTTCCTTATATCCTTGCTCTCTCTAAGATCTTTATCATGAAAGGATATTCTATTTTGTTGAGGCTTTTTTCAGCATCTAATGAGAAAAACATGTGGTTTTTATTTTTCAATTTGTTTATATGGTTGATTACACTAACAGATTTTCGTATGGTGAACCATCCCTGCATCTCTGGAATAAAGCTGACTTGATCATGGTAGATGATGGTTCTGATGTGTTCTTGGATTCGATTTGCCAGTATTTTTATTGAGTATTTTTACATTAATGTTCATGAGTGAGATTGGGCTGTAAGTCTCTTTTTTAGTAGTGTCTTTCTGTGGTTTGGATAATTGTAGCTTTATAAAAAGAGTTTGGCAATGTTCCTTCTGTTTCTATTGTGTGGAACAATTTGAGGAGTATTGGTATTAGGTCTTCTTTGAAAATCTTGTAGAATTGTGTTTTGAAACCATCTGGTCCTGGGCTTTTTTTTTTTTTTTTTTGGTTGGGAGACTTTTGATGACTCTTTCTATTTCTTTAGCAGTTATAGTTCTATTTAATTTGCTTATCTGGTCTTGATTTAATTTTGCTAAGTGACATTTATGTAAGAAGTTGTCCATTTCCTTTAAGTTTTCCAACTTTGTGAAGGTCAGGTTTTCGAAATATGACCTAAGGATTCTCTGGATTTCCTCAATGTTGTTATATCCTCCTTTTTATTTTTGATTTTGTTAATTTGAATATTCTCTCTCTCTCTGCCTTTTGGCTAGTTTGGATAAAGGTTTATCTATTTTGTTGATTTTCTCGAAGAAACAACTCTTTGTCTTATTGATTCGTTGTATTGTTTTCTTTGTTTCTATTTTGTTGATTTTAACTCTCAATTTGACTATCTCCTGCCATCTAGTTCTCCTGGTGAGATTTCTCCTTTTTGTTGTAAATTTTTCATATGTTCTGTTAACTCACTAGTGTGAGATTTTTCCAGCTTCTTTATGTAGCTATTTAGTGCTATGAACTATTCTCTTAATACTACTTTCATTGTGTCCCATAAATTTGGGTATGTTGTGTGGTTATTTTCATCTAATTTTAGGAAGCCTTTAATTTGTCACTTTATTTCTTCCTTGACCCATTGATGATTCTGGTGAGCATTGTTTAATTTTCATGTGTTTGTGGGCTTTCTCAATTAGTGTTACTGTTGAATTCTAATTTTAAGCCATGGTGATCAAATGAGATACATGAGATTATTCCATTTTTTTTAATCTGTTGAGGCTTGCTTTGTTACCTAGAATGTGGTCAATTTTTGAGACAGTTCCATGAGTCTCTGAGAAGAATGTATATTTTTTTATGTTTGGGTGGAATATTCTACAGGTGTCGGTTAAGTCAGTTTGAGTCATAACATCTGTTAGTTCCTTTATTTCTCTGTTAATTTTCTGTCTGACAAACCTGCCCAGTGGTGAGAATGGAGTGTTGAAGTTTACCATTATTAGTGTGTGGGGTTTAATGTATGATTTAAGCTTTAGAAGTGTTTCTTTTACATATGTGGGTGCTCTTGTATTAGGGGCATAAATGTTCAGGATTGAGGCTACATTTTGATGGATTGTTCCTGTTATGAGTATAAAGTATCCTTCCCAATCTCTTCTGACTGATTTTAGTTTAAAATAAATTTTGTTAGATATCAGGATAGCTACACCCACTTGTTTCATAGGTCCCTTTGATTGGAAAGCCTTTTCCCAACTCTTTACCCTGAGGTAGTGTCTATCTTTGAGGTTGAGGTATGTTTCATCTATACAGCAGAAGGCTGGATCCTATTTTTGGCTTCATTCTCTTAGCCTATGTCCTTTTATATGTTAATTGAGTCCATCGATATATGTTAAATGATATTAATGACCAGTGGTTGTTAATTCTGGTTATTTTTTGGTAGTAGTGTTTGTGTATTTTTCTTCTTTGGGTTATGCTGGTGGTAGTTCATCAGATGCCTGTGTTTTTGTGGGGTGCAGTTAGCTTCCTTGAGTTGGGGTTTTCCTTCTAGTACTTACTGTAGGGCTGGGTTTGTAGATACATATTGTTTAAATCTGTTTTTTTCATGGAATATCTTGTTTTCTCCATCGATGGTAATTGAAATCATTGTTGGTATTGCATCCGTGGTTTCTAAGTGTCTGCAGCATATCAGCCCAGGACCTTCTGGCTTTCATGGTTTCCATTGAGAAGTTGAGTATAATTATGATAGGTTTACCTTTATATGTTACTTGATGCTTTTCCTTTTCAGCTTTTAATATTCTTTCTTTATTCTGTATGTTTTGTGTTTTGATTATTTTATGGCTAGGGGATTTTTTTTTGATCCAGTCTATTTGGTTTTCTGTAAGTTTCTTATACCTTCATAGGGATATCCTTCTTTAGATTGGGAAAGTTTTCTTCTATGATTTAATTGAATATATTTTCTGTGGCTTTGAGCTGGAGTTCTTCTCCCTCTTCTACCCCTATTATTCTTAGGTTTGGTCTTTTCATGGTGTCCCACATTTCCTGGATGGTTTGTGTTAAGAATTTGTTGGATTTAATGTTTTCTTTGACCAATGCATCTATTTTCTCTATAGTATCTTCAGCACCTGAGATCCTTCGATCTCTTGTATTCTGTAGGTTATACTTGTCTCTGTAGTTCCTGTTTGTTTACCCAGTTTTTCTATATCCAGAATTCCCTCGGTTTGTGTTTTCTATATTACCTCGATTTCAGTCTTCAAGTCTTGAACTGTTTGCATTTGTCTCACCTGTTTGTTTTTTCTTGGTTTTCTTCTAGGGATTTATTAATTTCTTCCAATTTTTATTTGTCTTTTCCCCCAGTCTCATTAAGGGAGTTTTTCATTTCCTCTTTAAAGGTCTCTATCATTTTCATAAAGCTACATTTAAAGTAATTTTCTTCTACTTCTTCTGGGTTAGAATGATTGAGTTTTCTTATTGTGTGACCATTAGGTTCTAGTGTTACTATGTTGCTTTTCAGGTCGTTGGAGGAATTCTTGCATTGGTACCTACCCATTTCTTCCTTCAAATGACGCTGGCAGTGTCTTTGCATCTTGGTCCAATCCTTGCAGTGGCTGTTCGAGTGTTTGGGAGTTTTTATTGGTCTGATCTGTACTGTCAATGTCTGTCTCAGAAAACCTCTGAGGTCTCTATAAGCCTGCTCTCTTGGTCTTCTCTCCTGGTTTGCTCCTTGGTGCTCTCTCTTAATCCCTTCCATGTTTAGCAAGTTCTCAGCTCTTAGGTGGGGTGTGGATAGTAGCTTTGGGGGTCTAGTGGATGGGTTTGGGTTTTGGGTTTGGAGGGATCCTACTGACTGGAAACTCCCTGGTGTCTGGCTAGAAAAGCCTGGGGAGTTGGGGGAGGGACCCAGGGCTTTGTCCTACTGAGGAAGTCCTAGAGTGTGGAGCGTAGTGCCTTGTGGCTATTCACTCACCTCTTAAGTTGCTCAATATTGGAGCAAGCTGTGTTTTAGAGTTCCACTGAGGTTGCAAGAGGATAGGCCTCTTTCTTTATTCTGTATGTATAGTGTTTTGATTATTATGTGGTGAGGGAACTTTTTTTGGATCCAGTCTATTTGGTGTTTTGTAAGCTTCTTGTATCTTCATATGCATATCTTTCTTTAGATTGGGAAAGTTTTCTTCTGTGATTTTGTTGACTATATTTTATGTGCCCTTGAGCTGGAATTCTTCTCCTTCTAAACCTATTATTCTTAGGTCTGGTCATTTCACAGTATCCCATATTTTCTGGATATTTTGTGTTAAGCATTTGTTAGATTTAATATCTTCTTTGAGCTGATGAGTCAATTTCCCCTATTGTATCTTCAGCACTTGAGATTCTCTCTCCCATCTCTTATATTCTGTTGTTTATGCTTGTATTTGTGGTTCCTGATCATTTTCTCATAATTTCTGTTATAATTCCTTTGGTTTGTGTTTTCTTTATTGTCTCTATTTTGGTTTTCAAGTCTCTAATCATTTGTTTCACCTGTTTGATTGCTTTTTCTTGGTTTTCTTTCAGGGATTTGTTGATTTCTTCTAATTTTTTGTCTTTTCCTCCATTTCTTTGAGGAAAAGACAAATTATTCATTTCCTCTTTAAGGGCCTCAAACATTCTCCTAAAGTAATTTTTAAGTCGTTTTCTTCTGCTTCGTGTATGTTTGGTTCTTCAAATCGTGCTGTTGTAGGGCTACTAGTTTTTATTGGTATTGTATTGCTCTTTGTGGTGTTGAATGTGTTCATACCTTGTCTACCTATCTTTTCCTCTGATTGGTGTAGTTGGAGCTGTCTGTATCTCTGGTGATTAATCTTCCAGGTGCCAGTAGATTCATGGCTCAGATGGTTACTCCTCATGCTGCAGTCAGGGCCATGGTTCTAGTCACCCTGGAGGTCACTCAGTGTTCCTGGAGGTTGCTCAGTGCTCCCTAGGGACACTCTGTAATTCCAGGGGTCATTTGGACCTGCTCCCATAGACATTGCATGTTTAGAACTGCTTCTCCTGAGGTTGCAGCCTTGGGCCTACTCCAGCAGAGGTCACTGGCTTAGGCCTGCTCCAGCAGAGGTCTCTGGCTCAGGCATGCTCCCTCAGCAGTTGGTCCCTTGTACCTGCTTCTGTGTGGGTTGCTGCCTCAGGCCTGCTATGGTGGAGATTGCTCAAGAGAAACTGTCTTGGGAGAGAATTTGGGTCAATGATGAATTCCAGAACCACATAGATCTAGTACATCATTTTGAAAGGGGAAGAGAAAAGTTACTAAAGAATTTTGAATTTTGTCAAGTTATCATCTACATATGAGGAAGAGAAAAATGCATAGGTAATTTTTAAATGTGTAATTCTCCTTACATTAAAAAAAATGTTGTCAACATTATTCCAACTGCCTGAAAAAAAAAGAATCTAAATCAACACCCAAGAGAAGTGTGATTCAGGGAAGAGAAGAAACAATAAACTTTTAAAGGAACCTAGGGAGCTTTTAAAATGATTTCAGGTAGTTTGGCCATTTCCCTAATGGAATTTCTGAATCTCTTATATCTGGAACTGTCTATGACTGTACACATTGCTCCTCTTGAGGAGACACCTATTATGTGAAAAAATGATCTTTGTTGCTGTCTGGATTGGAAGCCAGGAGAGCATGTTAAAACCTTTCTGGAAGGTCTTTCTGCTCAAGTGGCTAGATCTGGAGATGCTACTTTCATTGTCTACCTATTTAGCACGTACCAACATTTCCATCAGAAAAAGCCAAGATCAATATCTGTGAGTAATCCTTCTTTAAGCCTGGGGATTAGCTTTGTCTGGTGTTCAGCCCTTCAGGGCTGCATCTCCTTGACACACACAATCAAAAGAGCTAAGCTGACCATTCCTTCTCATGTACCCAGAAGGAACACCAAAGACATATTTGGAGGATGACATATATTGTTAGAGTCACCTTCTTTAACCACCCATGGCTAAACTTCTGATTGGTCTCAATGTGAGAGGACCCATTAGGAAACTCTAGCCTGACTCCTATAATAGCCTAAATCTGTTCATTCAATTAAGTTAATGGCTTATAAAATATAAATTCTTTTGAAGTTATGTTTTTAAATGTATTTTTAAATGCTTTCTAAAAGGACAAAAATCTTTCTTTCTTGATGTTTTAAAGAGCCAAATATGCTTTTCACTGTTTTTGGATAACTGTGGCTAAGACTCCCCTTGTAAACCATGTAATGTCTCCTAAATTATTTTAATCTTTCTTCACTACAAGGCATATTCACACAATGAAGATACCAGTTACAGAATAAGACATATAGGCCCTGTATGGGAACACATTCTTATAATCTGAGCATGTGGATTATGAAGACAGAAAAACCAGGAATTCAAGGGTACCTTTCTCTCCAGAGTGAGTCTAAAGTCAACCAATGCTATGTGAAACCTTGTCACAAATAAACCAACCAAACCAAACAAAAATTGGAACATAGGAATTAGATGAAAAACCACAATTCATGACTATGATAGTTTGAATGTAATTGGCTTCCATAATCTCATAGGAAATAGCAATATTAGGAAGTGTGGCATTGTTAAAGTGAGTATGGTCTTGTTGGAGGAAATGTGTCACTATGGGAGTGGGCTTTGAGGTTTCATGTGCTCAGGATACTGCCCAGTATGTCAGTCAACTTCCTGTTGCCTACAAGATGTAGGACTCTCAGCCACTGTTGAAATAGCAGCGGCGGGGCTGCGTCCCCAACACCCCAGCCACTTGCACAGCTAGCTTTACCCGAAATAATTACATGGACACTGTATTCATTTAAGCACTGCCTGGCCCATTAGCTTCAACCTCTTAACCCATTTCTAATCATGAGAGTAAGCACCCCAAGATGCGCTTTATGACATTCCCACATCAAGCCACTACTCCAGCACCACATCTGCCTGCTCCCTATCATGAAAATAATGAACTGAACCTCTGAAAGTGTTAAGCATGCCACTCAAATTAAAGGTTTTCCTTATAAGAGTTATGGTGGAAATAGTATTTCTTCATAGCAATAGAGACCATCCTGAAGACACTGGCATATATATTTTGTTTTTACAAACAAAAGGGACATCTTAGAATGTCAAGTAGATTGATGTTTAGGGGGCATGGCATAATAAGGGCAAGAGTGTTTCTAAAATGATTTTATAAATGTTCATTTTTACCTGAAGAGTTTGTTTTCTGGATAAGATGAAGTAAATGCTTTGTGCATAAACCATTCACTGCCTCCCCAGTACTTATGAATATTTTCCACATCTGATAGTATGGCAATTAAGAACCATCATAGCTTTTACTGTGCTCAGGACATAGAATACACAAGAATAGATTAATTTTACCTCTTTTCAAGTGTAAAAATTTCATTGCTTTTAAATTTTCTTTCCTCTGGGCTTCAATCCAAGCATCTCATTTTTTCTATAAATTGGAAGCATAGCCCATGGGCAAAATTGAATCAGCCTCTCTCTAGCACATGCTGATGGATATGTGGGATCATTTGTGGGGCTGTAATGGGGTGAATTTGTAGTATGAATCTGCTAGTTCGTTTTCTGACTGCCCAGCACCTCACACACGAAATTACCACACAGAAAGTATATTTTTTGCAATACTATTTGGCCAACAGCTTAGATGTATTTCTGGTAACTCTTATATCCTAAATTAGCCCATCTCCAATAATCTGAGTATTGCCACATGGCTGAGGCCTAACATGTAAGGTTTCAGTGTCTCTCTCTGGCAAGGCTACATGGCTTCTCCTGACTCCACCTTCTTTCTCCCATAATTCAGTTTAGTTTTCCCCTGCTTAGCTCTGTTCTGCTAAGCCACTGGCCAAAACAGCTTCTTTACTCATTAACCAATAAAAGCAACACATAGACAGAAGGACCTCCCACACCATGAATTAAATAGGAACTAATATGAGTTAAGGCAAAGGATCTTTTGGCAAGACCAGGTAGAATGTGACCCAGAGCATCTACTGGTTCAGACTTTAAATATCAAAAGGAATTTCAGAGGCAAATTTTGTGAATAAAGACAGTGAGTAGCAAATTAGAAATAGAGACATGTGCATAAAAGAAAAGCAAAATAAGAAGAGTAGATTCATCCCCTTGGTGTTAAGAAATAATATTAGAGTACACTGAAGAATTTACAGAAAACATGTGAGTTTAAACATCAATAATATCCAGAGGTAGAACAAGAAATCCAAAGCCGGGCTCAGCTGCAGAGCTGTTTACAAGCCAGCTTGAGCAACATATAATCATGACTCAAAAGCAAAATAAGCCAACTATTAAAAGTCTTAGAAGGAAAGTGATAGGAATTAGGTTCTAAATAATCTACCTGCCAAGAGCACAATATATGAAGTGAAAATGGGAAAAGAATAGATAGATGTTCAAAATTAAGGTGAAGTAAAGAGTTCATGGGCACGGGGTTATCAGGATTGCTATGGAAATTTTTCCCCGTGCATAATCTCTTAAAGTAGAATTTAATACTAGCTTTAAGATTCTGTGGCTATAGCCAGGAGGTGGTGGCTCATGCCTTTAATCCCAGAATTTGGGGGGCAGAGGCAGGTGGATCTCTGTGAGTTTGAGGCCAGCCTGGTCTACAAGAGCTAGTTCCAGGACAGGCTCCAAAGCTACAAAGAAACCCCTGTCTCAAAAAAAAAAAAAAAAAAAAGGATTCCGTGAAAGCATGGCATGACAACAAACATCACTCCATGAGTATTCAGTGGAACATAGTGAAGACTACTGTGTCAAAAGATAGACAGTAGCACCTTCTATGTGCTCTCTATTTAGCAAGATTTGAGCACTTAAGGCAAAGATTTTTGTCTTTTAAGTATGGAAAGAAATCAAGAAAATAAGTCTAAGAGGTTTAAGCTACAACTAAATTGCATAGGTTTGGCATGTCTCACAGGGGTTTTTGAAGTTAACCTTCATCTATTCTTACATCTAGAAAAACAGACTATAAGGAGAAGGGGGGGAGAGAGCATTGAGTGGGCAGAGGTGCCTGCTGCTGAACCTCAGGTTTGAGCTGTACCTTGAGGATTTTAATGGTGGGAAAAGAGGATTGAGTCCATTTGGATTTCCTCTGTTCTCCATGGCAGCGCCATCTCACACACACACACACACACACACACACACACAGAGAGAGAGAGAGAGAGAGAGAGAGAGAGAGAGAGAGAGGTGCACACACAATAACAAATGTACTAAAAAAAGTTTTAAGAGAGAAATAGTGAACTGAGAGGCTGAAAAAAAATATGAGCAAAACACAAAGCAGGCTGATAAAACAAATTCCTCTCTAGCAAAATTCAGGACATTGAGTAAGAACTTAATAGGAACTAGTTATCAACCATGGTGGGGAAAGCAATCCAGCAAGTCTACCATCGACCTGTAATCATTCCAGTGCCAGATGGACTTGCCTATGCAAGTGATAGCACATACCAGCGAGATAAAAGAAGTCCCGACTTTAGAAAGAATCAGTCAGAACTGAGTGTTGGAAGAAACCTTCCACAAACAAGACAAACAGAAACCGGAAAAGACAGTAGGCCAGGAATATGGGCTTGCTTACAAGATTAAAGAAACAGTCCAAGAAATTTGGCCAAGACAGAAAGGCGGATGCCTTCCTGTTAATTTCCAGGGGTAAGGGTGAGAGAGGGTTGGAAGAAAAATATTTTGTAACTAAGATATGAAGCCAGGTTGATTTGTGAAGCCACGGAATTTTGGTGAGATATTTTCTGTGTTTACAATCTCATTTCTCAGACTGGAATTGACTAAGGGTGTTTTCCATTCCTCTCTGAAACATTCCGGGAAATTCTCTCAGTAGCCAGCCATCCTCAGGTCTTTGGGTTCTAAATGGTGACAGACTCACCCAGAAATGATTTGGAGGTGGGATGAAGCAGAGGTAGATTGATTTTTTTCAAGGACAAGAGTAGCCCCCAGACTCAAGATCCAACTTCAAGATCCCCTCTTCATTGGCAGTGTGTGCACCTAGCATCATGACAATGCGTCACACAAACTGATGTCAGCAGAAAGCCTTTGTCTCCTGACTTACTTTACTCAAGAGTCTAAGCCAAGGGTGAGGGAAATTCTAAGAACCTGAATATGAACACCCTTCCTTGTAACCACATAAACAAGACTTTTCTTGACATGGCTCCTAATCTCTGGCAAACATGCTAGCCATGCTAATCTCTGACCTAATCTCCCATTCACATGTCTCTCTGTTTATTCCCATCTGTCAGGCAGCATCATAGGGTTGAATGCATAGAGGGAAAACTAGTTATATAACTTTGCGCCATTTTAGATAGGTCACTTAAGATCCATCCAGATGGAACCTTCATCTGGCGATTGGTGGAGATAGAGACAGAGACCCATACTGGAGCACTGGACTGAGATCCCAAGGTCCAGATGAAGAACAGAAGGAGGGAGAACATGAGCAAGGAAGTCAGGACTGCAAGGGGTGCATCCACCCACTAAGATCTATTGGGAGCTCACCAAGGCCAGCTGGACTGGGACTGATGGAGCATGTGATCAGACCAGACTCTCTGAATGTGGCTGACAATGAAGGCTGACTGAGAAGCCAATGATAATGGCACTGGGTTTTGATTCTATTGTATGTACTGGCTTTTTGGGAGCCTAGTCTGTTTAGATGCACACCTTTTTAGACCTGGATGGAGTGGGGAGGGCCTTGGACTTCCCACAGGTCAGGGCACCCTGACTTCTCTTAGGACTGGAGAGGGAGAGGGGAGGGAGAGGGAAATGGGAGGAGGTGGAAAATTTTAATAAATAAATTAATTAATTAAAAAAAGATCCAGGGCAAAGTCACTAATAATCTCTCTGATCAGTTCACGTTCTCCTGTCAGGACATCCCTCGCCTAGTCTATTTTAGAAGGAACATTTTTCAGATCACAGGGAAGCAACTGTAATGGCATAAATGAATGCAGACAGATTGTAAAAATATATACAGCTTTAATGGGGAAATAGACTTATAGACCAGGAAAGCAGAAGCCAGCACAAGGAGGGAAGACTCCGCTTTTTTAAAGAGAGAGATCACGCCCCAATGGGCTGGTATCTCATCGGCTATTGGCTGGAGGAGCAGAAGGACGTCCCGCAACAAGCAACAGTATTTTCTAAGCAGAAAAAAAAATCACTGAGGATTAACTTTAGTAAAGAAACTTTTTTTCCTGCCAATGGATAGACCCAAACTTTCCTATAATGTCCAAAAGAGCCACATCTTCATGATATTTTAATTGGAATTTATTAAATACTGAAATTTTTAGGAAAAGTCATGTGGCATCTAAGTCTAAAGAAGTAGTTTGTGTTTGCATTTAATTTAGTTTCTAACCTAAGAGAGGGCCTCTTTAAAGTTGGAAGTGTAATTGTGTGCCATGGAACATCTAGATCCTAAATATTCTGAGTTTTGCTGAAAGTGTCTACCTCTGTAGCCACATCTCCCAGTCAGGACAGAGGGCTTCCAGTTCTCTGAGGAAATCCCCCTGCGAATCTTCCTTCAGAATTACTACATAGATACACTCAGCCAGCATCCTATAGTTGTTTTCTGACTCACTTTTTCCTATTCTAGAACTTCTTACAAATGAAATTACCAGTTCTATGTCCACGTTCTTCCCCTTAGCAAAATGGTTTAGAATTACATTCATGTAGTCATAGGCAGTAGCACTCCTTGGTAGTGCTGAATGGCCACGTGTGACTAAAGCTTGGCTTCTAAATTCATTATCCTATTGATAGAAATTTGCTGCTGTGCATAAAACTGCAGCTGAAACTGCTGTACACTTTCTTGTACAATGAAAACTTTATTTTCATTGGTCTTTTGTAAATATCTAGGAAAGGATAGAGACATGTTTAATTTTATAACAAAATGTGTGAATTGATGTACAGACTCTCTCTTCCACTGATGTGTTGTCTCTACAGAGGTTTCTTGATTGAGGTTTTAATGATAGATTGATAAATTTCCCCC
Organism: Microtus agrestis; assembly: GCA_902806775.1. Classification (NCBI taxonomy): domain Eukaryota; kingdom Metazoa; phylum Chordata; class Mammalia; order Rodentia; family Cricetidae; genus Microtus; species Microtus agrestis. The sequence goes on along the minus strand of CADCXT010002603.1, from coordinate 35,150 downwards.
ATACCCTTGATCTTTGTTATGTCTGTTTTAAGACCTTCTTTCAACTCCATATACATTTAGAATTGAATTTTTTCCTACAAAGTTAATGCTTGAGTTATAAAATATCCCTTTTCACCTGATAAAATTCCTTCTTTTAAGTTCTGTTAATATCAGTATATACTTTCTACTTTTATTATGATTGGTATTTGTGTGGTCTATCTTTTTTCTACCCTTCTACCTTGGAGCTGAACTTTAACATTCAAGGCATAGATCTTATAAACTGAATATACAACCATGTTTTTATTGTTTTCCAGTGCAGCCGTTTCTAATATTAATTGATAATTAATTGGAGTTTGTATTACTTTTTCATTTGTGAAATCGGTGATGTGTTTAGTTTATTATCATAATATTTGTTTTTATTTGTCTCATATTTTCTCCCTGTTTCTTCTTTCTTAGATTATTTTCTGTTTGATAGTTATCCTTTCATACTCATCCTTTTTTGGCTTTTTAGCTGGAGTTCTTCAAAGCACATAGTGATTGTCCAGGGCAGTTCAAGTTTATTTAATGCACCACAGTTTGATATGCACACCCTGCTTCCACTTCCCATGTTCATTGTTCAAGCTCCTATTCTTATATATTCTAAAATTTCCATATTACATTGTCACTTTTTTTTCTCCCAGTCATTAATCTTTTTAAAAACTTAAAAAAAATATATAATTTCACCTTTTTAATTAGACATAAAAAGGGAGATGATATGGGATGTCCTTCTGTATATGTGTTGCTTTCATTTGTTCTTGAATAAAACTGTTTTACCCTTTTGGGAACCATTTGGAGTCCTGGCCTCTAGTTGCTCTTCCCTGCTAGTGACCTTTTCTTTCCCATTTGATTTGAGCTTCTGGGAGCTGTGTCAAAGTTGTTTACCAACCCTGCTTCCTGAGCACACATTGCCCTGGCCTTGACTGAGGATCAGGCGATGAGGTCTTCACCTGTTGACCCACCTGGCTGTGTTAGGTATAAACACCTGTTGGCCCACCTGGCTATGTTAGATATAAAACTTCCATGGTGCTGTCCAATAAAGGGCTTCTTCTACCAGCAGCTTGAGAGGTGTGTATGTGTGTTCAATCCTGATATCCTTCGCTCGGTTTTGGTTCCAGGCCATGCAGGCGTGGCATTAGCCAAAAAAAAAATAGAATTTCAAATGTTCTTTATATTTATCCATAGACTTATATCCCTCACACTCTCTATTATGGTGCCAGGACCTGCTTTCCTCTGGAACTACTTTCTTCTTCCCAATGAATGCTTTTTAAATACTCAAATATTTTCTTTGAGTTTTAAAAAAAGATTTTTGCTTTGTATTTGGTTTTTGGTAATTTAATTATGCTCCCTCTAGCCATATATAGTTTTCATTGTGCTCAGATCTTGGTCTATCGATTCAAATTTAAATTCAAATTCATTACACTGTGTATATGCATATTTCTGCTCTTATTTAAGGTATTTTGTTTATGCAGCTCATTTAAAAAGGTATTGTATAATTAAAATTGCTGAGTAATAGTATTCATTTATAATAATCAAACTTGCAGTCATGTTTGTTAGGTTTTCTAGATATATAGAGATAAATTTCAGTTAGATAGATAATCTTCAACACTTCAAAGACCTATGAAATATGGCATTTAAAATGTTTAAAGAACTTAGACCTTTCTCAACAGTGAGACACGTCTGCTTCTAGAAGCACCGATTACTTCAAAGAGGTTAATAGGCATTGAAAAAACTCATTATGGAATTTGCCTTTAATGTGACAAGGCTAGCCATTTGGACAAGAAACTGTTCTTGCCTGGACTGCATGATGGTATGCTGTATGAACTTGGTAGGCAAGACCCACAAAAAAAGTAACTACTAAACCTTCCAAAAGATAGGATGGTCCTTCAGGGTTGCTGCTTCATAGAAGAAATTTCCAGTCATTCTACAGGACGTAGAAAAAAGTGACTGACAAACTGCTAATATAGGCATAACAGATTTTCAAATTTCCTGCTTCATGGAAAAGTTTACTGGATACTATAGGCCTATAGGCTGAAGAGGAATCCTCAACATTACAGAAGAATTTTGGGTGACTGTCCAGGCAGCAAGATGTCTCTGCCAATTCTTGAGTTTTAGAAGTTGCTTGCAATACACTTGCTGTTTATTAGATAATATTATATCCTTTTGGAGTCTTTGATGGGGTTGAAAACTAGATAGTTATAGTTTTTCTTAGTTATGATAAAAGATAAATTAGATATGAAATTGTAAACTCACAAAAAAGCATTATAACTGTAATGCTTGCTTGATAACTAGTCTTTATTTAGTCATAAAAGGGGAAATGATGTGGGATATCTTTCTCTATATGTGTTGCTTTTATTGACTAATGAATAAAGCTGTTTCAGCCAATGGCTTAGCAGAATATTGCCAGACTGGAAGAGATATATAAAGAGAGTAGGCTGAGTCTACAGAGAGATGCCATGTAGCTGCTGAAGGAGACAGATGCCAGGACTTAACCTGGTAAGCCACAGCATTATGGCAATACACAATTGAAATTACTTAATCCAAGACGCAAGACCTAGCTAGAATTATGCATAAGCCATTGGCCAAACAGTGCTGTAATTACTATAGTTTCTGTGTGATTCTTCAGGTCTGGGTGGCTGGGAAACGAGCAAGCAATCTTTGCCTACACTTGTGTTCTTTTCTGTCACCCAGGAAAGTTTTGTTCCCAATCAACCACATATATCCAGGCTTGTAACACCCTATATTCTTTATATGTAATCCATTTTTATTTTGGGAGTAAAACATGGGGTTGTATGCCTTTGTATATGTTCATATGTGTATATACATGTGTTTGCGTGGAGGTCAGAAGTGCATATATGTTCCTGTGTATATTTGCACATTTGTATACAATGTGTTTGCATGGAGGCCAGAGGTTGATGTTGTATCTTCCTCACTTGCACTCCCTCTTAGTGTTTTGAGATCAAATTTCTTATTGAACTGACAGTCTACAGATTTGTCCAGACGAATGGGCCAGCAAGTCCCCGGATCTTCCTGTCTCTGCCTCCCCAGTGCTAGGATTACAGGTTGGCATTACTGCACTTGGCTTTTAATGTAGATTCTAGGGGACTGAAATCAGGTCTTTATATTTGTTCAGCGAACACAATACTGACAGATTAATGTTCTTTCCCTCTATGTATCATTTCTAAAATAAAGCATTAGTTTTACTATGAAAAATATGGATTAAAATGCCTTTCTGTCTCATTTTTCTTATATCAAGATGATTAAAATCATTAGACACATTTATTTTATCTATCTGGCTATGGTATCACCCCAACATGACTTTGAGGTTATTTCAGGTTTTTTGAAAGGTTATTTATGAAGTATTGTTATTACCTAACTTTACAAAGAATTTTCATGATTCCAAAGTCAAACTCTAGAAGATATGAGGTTTTATTTTTGTTTTTGTTGTTTTTTTTTTTTTGAGATAGGGTTTCTCTGTGTAGTCCTGTCTCTTCTGGAATTTACTCTATAGATCAGGTTGACCTTGAATTCACAGAGAACTACCCACCTCTGCCTCTGCTGGAATTAAAGGCATGCACCACCACTGCCCTGCCAAAATACAGTTTTTAAAGACCCATTTCCTTTTTATTTCAATTTTTTGACACAGAGGTATCTCTATGTAGCCCCAACTATCCTGGAACTCCCTATATAGAGCAAGCTAGTTTTGAGTTAGCAGAAATATGCCTGCCTGTGCCTCTGCCTTCTCTTCTTCCTCCTTTGCTCTTGCCTCACAAGTGCTTGAATTTCAAGCATCCACCCCCATGCCTAGCAAGACTCAGTATTTTTCTTTGCTTATTCTACATTATTTCTTCCCACCAAGAGGTAGCCATTTAAAAATTTTTAGATCCTACTTCATGTTCTGGCTTTGTGGGAGCATAACCAGTTTGGATGTTCACCTTCCTAGACCTGGATGGAGGGGGGAGGACCATGGATTTTCCACGGGGGCAGGGAACCCTGACTGCTCTTGGGACTGGAGAGGGAGGAGGAGAAAAGTGGGGGGAGGGGGAGAGGGGCGGGAGGAGGGGGAGGGAAATGGGAGGCTGGGAGGAGGCGGAAATTTTTTTTTCTTTTCAATAAAAAAATAAATAAATTAATTAAACTAAATATACAAATATATCCATGAAAATGCCTGTGTCTGTGTATCTATGTGTGAATGTGTATAGATATATTTTTTGATAATACTGTTAGTTGGGCTTTCTGAAATGCTCAAAAAATCTTACAATACAGAATAGGAATTTTACAAAACAAAACCAGCTTGATTGTGGGGTTGTGTCTGTTTGAAAGTTGTTTTGGTTTTCATAGAACCATATACCACAAGACCGGCATATTTTAGAGTCGTCAGCTAAAAGGGAGTAAAACTGGGTGTTCACATGACATGTGGTATTTAGTAAATGGAAACTGTTGATTTTCCCAACACCACTAGAGTTCATTTTTAGCTTATGGGTGGTGGGGCTGGCCCTTAACCATAAATTTGGTTCAGCAGTTTGCCCCTCCCCTGGCCTCTACTTTCATCTTTGGCATTGCTGCCAATCCTATTTTATTTGTTTTTCCAACATATCTGTGCTTGAGGGAGGGGAAGTGCTGTAAGAGCTGTCAGTTCTGCTTACAAACTGTGCTTTCCCCAGGACTGTTACTGGAAGCATCCACCTTCTCTCATTCCACGTTACTCTTCTCCAGAAAAGCCTGGAGCATCTTCATCTTCAGATTTAAGTGCACTCCAGTCTGGGACCAGACCTAGGTATGTAGTATGTTACAGCCCCCACACTCACATGTAATTGGCCTGAGCTCAACGTAAACATTAGTTTTCTGTACCATTTGCTTGGTCTCTCGCCACTCTTGCTTGGATCACTGATCTCTCATTTACAGTCTGCCCATTTTTCTCCTCCTCAGCATACTTGCCCTGAAGGCCATCTTACCCTTTGACGTTTCCTTCTACAAGCTGCCCACTCCACCACAGTGTTCTACACTTCCCTTGGCAATCATTCTTTCCATCCACTTCTCAACTCCCTCTGATAGCCAGACAGTCACAAACACTACTGATCTCACCCAGGACTCAGCAAACACTACATCCAAGTCAGCTTCAGCAGACAGCTCTAAGGCATCACATGGCTCTCAGCTCTTGTGCATACTATAGAGCCCAACACAACCCCAGCTCCTTTGTTGCTTCTTGAGTGGGATAAACACAGGGTCTGCAACAAGTCTGCTAGCTTGCAACTCACTCCTTACACTTATGAATGATATGAATATGGGCAAGTTATTTGATCTATGTGTGCCTTGGTTTTCTGATCAGGAATATGAGCACAGTGGCCACCTTTGTCATGGTGGTTGAGAGTGTTAAACAAGCTGTGTATGTAAAATTCTTAGAACAGTGTTTGGTGTACTGGGGAATATTATTTTAAAGTGTGTGGCTTTGTTTATGTTACATTTGTTTAACTCTGTGAAGCTGTGATTCTTTGCCTGTCTAAAACACCTGATGTTCTTAATAAAGAGCTGAATGGCCAATAGTGAGGCAGGAGCAAGGCCGATAGGAAGGACCAGCAGGCAAGAATATAAATTGGAGGAGAAACAAGGAGGAGTAAGAGCTACAAGGAGAAGAACATGTCAGGGGTCAGCCACCCAGCCAGCTACAGAGTAAGAGTGAATCAATATATACAGAAGTAAGAAAAGAAAGCAAAAGGTAGTCAGGATAATTTAAGAAAAGCTGGCAAGAAACAAGCCAAGCAAAGGCTGGGCATTCATAACTAAGAATAAGCTTCTTTGTGGTGGTCTCCCCAAAATTCAAGAGAGTAAAACAAACAACATCGGTGTGTGGAAAAGCAATAGCCAAATAGTAGCTACCTGCCATTGTGGACAGTAGTGCTCATAATGCACAGTTATGAGCATAGAAAGGCCCTAAATAGCACAATCTCACTTTCATACCCTACTGATTGGAATAAATGTATTATACTATTTAAGTTAGTCTTCCTAAGTTTAAGAGAAGATATACTGAGCATTTATAGACATAGAATGAACTTGGAGATCACATCAGTCCACACTCTATTGAATATCACTCAAAAAAAATAAAAATTCTCTAAAGTTTGAAAACCAACATAATCTATGGTAGAAGCTATCATTTCACAATTTTCAGTAGTTTGTGAATAGTAAGAAAGTGTGAAGAATTTTTGTTGTTAGTATTTTTATTTGTCTCTTGATTTGTTTGGTTCAAACAGCAGCTCACTATATACCTAGGCTAGCCTCAGGCTTGTGATACTCCTACTTGATCCTCCTGAGTGCTTGGGTGGGCATGTACCACCATCCTAGGTTACTGAGTTTGAACTTTCTAATCTTTGTTTACTATTTCACAGGATTTGATGAAATTCTAGCCACGCATGCCAAATAAAATTATCAACATAATTACTAAGAATTGGCTAAGTTCATAGCACTGTTGTAAATAGAAATGAAAGTTATTGTTATATAAGCATGTTGCCAATGTGTTTTTTTTTCTGCACGTGTATATGTTCATGAATGTATCCTTGCATGTGGAGGTCAAAGACCAATGTCAGGTGTTTTCTTCATTTGCTCCCTACCTTAATTTTTGAGACAAGTTCTCTCACCAAACTTGGAACACACCGATTTGATAAGATCGTTTGGTCAGCAAGCTCCTGGGACCCTCCTATTTCTCCCTCCTCAGAGATGAGATTCTAGCTCTGCACTGCTGTGCCTGGCTATTATTTTACATGGCTTGGGGGTATCAAACTCAGATCTTAATGTTTGCATTTCCAAATTGTCAAGACATGCAATGCTTACAGGAGTAACTACAGAGACTCCTAACTGGCCAGCATGTTCATGATAAGGGCTTGAGTGCTCAGTCATAAATAGGACATCCATATCTCCCACTCCACATTTCATGGAATAGCACAGAAGAGGAGCAAAAAGAATGTAAGAACTGGAAGACAGAGCAGAACACTATAGAGTGCAGACTTCTGGGCACAATATGACCATCAAGGTCTTTTTTAAAAAATTAGACTCTACTTTCTATGTTTTCGGGTAGGGGGATGTGTGTGCCATAGCACACATGTGGAGGTCAGAGGACAACTGAGGAAGTCAATTCTTTCATTTAGCCTTGCGAGTCCCAGGAATCAAACTCCGACCATCAAGCCATGTAGCAGACAGCCTTACCCACTGAACCAACTTGTTGGTCTATATCATTGCAGTCTTGGATTCACAGGAATGTGAGTAGCTACACAGTACTTACAAAAGATAGGGTCTATCGGTATCCCATCATGGAGCAGCAAGGAGCACAAGAAGCCTTCCACCCCCAAAAGCCTGAGTATCTGTAAGCAGTTAATGCCTTCTGGAAAAGGGAGTGATATTTTCATCAATGATATAGCCACTGATAAAGTGTCTGTGCTCCTGTAAACAGCCTCGCCACCCATGCTCTCATAAGTAAGCCTGATGATACTCATAGAGTCACCAAAAACTAACAAAATCCAAAAAGGGCATGATAGTAGTGGGGGGACTAGTTGGGAAGATGGCCAGAGGGTAAATGTGATCAAAATATATTACATACATGTATAAAAATTGGGCAATGAAACTAATTAGTGTGTATAATTAATGTTTAATTATATATTATATATAACTATATAATATATATGTATATATGCACTAATAGAAACAGTTTCAAAATGCCCTGTCTCCTTTAAAGTGGCTATCTTCAGTTAAAATTTTCTCTCTTTAGTCTGGCTAGAAGAGAAAGCACAAATCCCATTTCTTTGATCTCTCCCAAAGAAGTGTACTTTTTATTCCACCCAGTAATTAGTAATGTTTTGTGCACTCTTATTATAAACTCAAATAAACAAGAAACCATTCTTTTGATTTCCTCATGGCTTTACCCTTGCCACAAAATAGATTCTTTGTCTGGCCTACTCTCTGTTCAGGCATGCCCTCCAGAAAGAGGTTGTGTAGCTGGTTCCAAGAGACAGGGCTCTTGCCCTTGTGACCACATTAACCTCGGGAAGAAACTCTTACATTAAAGATCAGAAAGTTTAGCGATCAGGGAAATGCAAATCAAGACAACTTTAAGATAACATCTTACACCTGTCAGATGGCTAAAATAAAAAACACCAATGATAGTCTTGGCTGGAGAGGATGTGGGGTAAGGGGAACACTCATCCATTGCTGGTGGGAATGCAAACTTGTGCAACCACTTTGGAAAGCAGTGTGGCGATTTCTCAGGAAATTCGGGATCAACCCACCCCTGGACCCAGTAATACCACTCTTGGGAATATACCCAAGAGATGCCCTATCATACAACAAAAGTATATGCTCAACTATGTTCATAGCAGCATTGTTTGTAATAGCCAGAACCTGGAAACAACCGAGATGCCCTTCAATGGAAGAATGGATGAAGAAAGTATGGAATATATACATATTAGAGTACTACTCAGCAGTAAAAAACAATGACTTCTTGAATTTTGCATACAAATGGACGGAAATAGAAAACACTATCCTGAGTGAGGTAAGCCAGACCCAAAAAGAGGAACATGGGATGTACTTACTCATATTTGGTTTCTAGCCACAAATAAAGGACATTGAGCCTATAATTCGTGATCCTAGAGAAGCTAAATAAGAAAGAGAACCCAAAGAAAAACATATAGGCATCCTCCTGAATATTAACCTTCATGAGGCAATGAAAGGAGACAGAGACAGAGACCCACAAGGGAGCACCGGACTGAAATCTCAAGGTCCAAATCAGGAGCAGAAGGAGAGAGAGCACAAGCAAGGAACTCAGGACCGCGAGGGGTGCACCCACACACTGAGACAGTGGAAATGATCTATTGGGAACTCACCAAGGCCAGGTGGCCCGGGTCTGAAAAAGCATGGGATAAAACCAGACTCGCTGAACATAGCAGACAATGAGGACTACTGAGAACTCAAGAAAAATGGCAATGGGTTTTTGATCCTACTGCACGTACTGGCTTTGTGGGAGCCTAGGCAGTTTGGATGCTCACCTTACTAGACCTGGGGATGGAGGTGGGTGGCCCTTGGACTTCCCACAGGGCAGGGATCCCTGATTGCTCTTTGGGCTGATGAGGGAGGGGGATTTGATTGGTGGAGGGGGAGGGAAATGGGAGGCAGTGGCAGGGAGGAGGCATAAATCTTTAATAAATAAATAAAGATCAGAAAGTTGTAATTCCGGTCCCTCCTCCTGGTCCGCAATCAAAGCTTGTAGCATCCTCCACAGGACTGGAGCATCTCTCTTGTACATCAACTCTATCTGCCTGTGAGCACAAGGTCAAGCAGGGTTTAGAAAGGAAATTGCAGGAAACTGGTTTTGTCTTTGGGCTCAAGCCATGCTTGTCAATTCATTTTTACGTCTGATATTGATAATTCTCCTGGTCTGACTCCCCATTTAGTATTTGGTTAAAGATTGGTGCAGAGAGGGAATGTGGTGGATTGGGGTTTCTTCATAGCCCTCCAGGCCATTCTTAGGGAATTAGGAGTCTAGGAAAGTAAGAAGCAAGCTTTACCTTCAGGGGACTGAGAGCTGCATCGGGTTTGTACATGTTCTGCATCTACCTGTACAACATCCTTTAGCAGCTGCGTCACACGTTTTCTTCAGTTCCTGCTGATCCATCTGCACGCAGTGTCATGCAGAGAGAGGATCTTGTCCATCACATAGTCTCAAGCCAGCAAACCAGGAGGTGCAAGTACATGCTCATAAACACAGGACAAGCAATGCACACAGAATGTTTCCTCATTCTGACTTCTGAACAGAGCCTCTTTTTGAAAAGCAACCCCTATACTTTGCTTTTCAGGCTCTAAGTTGATTTCTAGCACAGAACTTGCAGTTCTCATATTCTCAAGTTCTTTGGCACATGCTTCTTTTTAAAAAAGTTGCGTTTTCGTTCTTAGTTGCCATTTTTACTTTCTGAGTGGGGTGGTAAGAGTCTTCCTGTGCCTGCTTAAAATAGAACTTTTCAGATTCGTTTCTCCTTTAGACGTACCTTTGCTTCCTACCGCACTTGACTGAGGGTGGGGACAGAGGCTCACAAAGGCTCAGTGAACTGTGAGGTCCACAGAGTGCATACAATCTGCCTGAGATGTTGTTCAAATGGGGACTCTTGTTTAGGGTGTGAAGAGCTCACACTACTAATGAGCTCCCAAGAGATCCTATGCATCTGCCAATAATATCACCCTTTGCATATGAAGGAAGTGGATGGGGTTTCACCATAAGCATTCAACACTAATTATAATGTACGCCAAGCACTGGGTTCTGAAACTCAATGGGAATGTGACAATATTTACCCCTAAGAAGTCCACAGATAGGTACGGAGAGATGCTTCATCCAACATGAGAAATTCCTCCTTGTATACTGACTACAAGGGGAAGGTGCTGAGTCTTACTGCAACCTAATAGGCCATGCTTTGTTGATAGCCATGGGAGGCCTGCCCTCTTCTGAATAGAAATAGAGGAGGGGACGTGGGCAGGGCAAAGGGGAGGTGGGAGGAGGGACTGGGAAGAGAGGAAGGAGGACTGTAAAGTTAATAAATATTTTTTAAGTAATTTCAAAAAAGAAGCCCACAGATAGAGATGGAGAGATGGCTCAGATGTTAAGAGCACTGACTGCTCTTCCAGAGGACACAGGTTCAATTTCTAGCACCCAAAAGGCTGCTTAAGCCATTTCCAGTTCCAGTTCCAGAAGATCTGATGTCCTTTTCTGGATTTTGAAAGCACAAGACAGTTTGTGTGCATATACATATATGCAAGCAATACAGCCATACATATTAAATAACTTTTAAGTCTGCAGTCTAATATGACAGTCGTCATAACAAATAAGTTCGATGATTAGCATGAAATTAAGAAGATGAATTGTACATTGGGATGAGACATTTGAACACATACCTCACCAAAGAAGATCCAGAGGGAAAAAAATAAGCCTATAAAGATAATAAGGAACACATGCCACTATGGAATTTAAAATTTAAACAACCATGAGATATTATAGCCAAACACCAGAATGATGAAATTCCAAAACAGGACATCAAATGTTAGCTAGAAAATTGGTGGAAGCATAAAATGGTACAGCCATTGTAGTAGCTATTACAAAAGTAAACACAACCTCAGGCCTACGATCATCCTCTTTGGCTTTTATCCAAATAAAATAAGAATTCATTCCTACACAAAGACTTCTGTACGGATGTTTATAACATGTAGAAATTACCAAAACTTGGAAGCAACCAAGATTTCCTTCAGAAGGAGAATGAATGTTGATTCAAGCAATGGAATATCATTAAACAGAAATAAGCTATGTGAAAAAAACATGAAGGAACTAACACGTTACTTCATCTAAGAAGCCAATATGAAAAAGACACATAGGATGTGACTCCGACTGTTCTGGAAAAGGCAAAGCTACAGGCACAATACACAGATTACACAGTTTCCAGGAGTTAAGATGACAGAAGGGTTAGGTAGGCGGAACACAGTGTATGGGAGGGTAAATTCTATAAAGTTATTCTTCATGTCACCCCGATGATGGCTACAGGTCATATACAGTTCTATAAAGTTATTCTTCATGTCACAAGAATGATGGATACATGTCATTCTCCAAGACTTAACTCCATAGAAACAAGAATACCAAGAACCAATCCTAAGGCACACTAGAAACTGTGGTTGGTAATGACATCTCAGCATTGGTTCTCACTGAACCAATAGTTTCCTCCTGAAAGATGATGATGGAGGTCAGCTGTGCACACTCCAGAAAACACATGGAAAACTTCTGTGCTTTCTTGTTAATATTTGTTCTGATGAAAAGTTTTAATTACTTTAATTCTTTAAATGGTTTTATTGAAAATATTTTTTCATATGTTCTGAATATGATTTCCTCTCCCCCAGCTCCTCCCAGATCTTCTGTCTCCACTCAACTCCACACTCTTTCTTTATCTCTTTAGAAAACACAGCAGAGTAAAGAAATTTTTTAAAAGGAAAAACCCAAAAAACACACACATTCACAAACACAAACAAAACCCATTAAAAACAAAAAATCATAAACTATAATATACGAGCAAAATACTAGTAAGGAAAAAATTGCAAGCAAAGCAATATGAGACAAAACATCTACAAAAATATCATTGAGTTCACTTTGTGTTGCCAATGGGACTAAGTACACAGAACCAAAGCCAGACATATGTAGAGTGAGAGACCTTGAAACATTCAGTCCTATGATGTCTCCATAACACCCTACATAATAGGATGCAAAAAGAATGTAAGGGCCAGAGGGAAAGAAGAACACCAAGAAAGCAAGACCTTCTAGACAGGGCAGGACAGACACAGATATGAAATCACAGAGACTGGGGCAACATGCGCAGGGCTTGCACAGGTCTGTACCAGATGAGACACAAGCCCCACCTCTAACCCAGAAGCTGTCTCCAACTGATAACCACTCACAAATGGAAAATTAATTTTCCTCAACATAATCTTACTAGATATACAAACTACTCTTAACGGCAGTCCCCATGTTCAGCAATAGGTAGACAACACAAAATGAACTCAATGGACTCTTTGGGGGCTCCGTGTCTCATAAGGTTTTGTCAGAGCATTTTTTTTTAACCTTACAGGTCCTTTGTCTTTATATTATGACTTCTGGTTCCGTGTTTTCATGGGATTACTGTGTGTGTGAACATGCGTTTCATTGCATCTATCTGTATTTCCTGTGCTTTTTCTTCTGTTTGTTTTGCTCTGCTTTGATTTATTGGTTTTGAGTTATTTTATATTATTCTTTAAATGCCTGTTTGTTTTCTAAGCAGAGAGAGAACCAGTGTGGATCTGGATGGGAGGGGAAATGGAAAAGGTCTTGGACGCATTGGGGAAGGGGGAATGGCAATCAAAATATATTGTATGAAAAAAGAAACTATTTTCAATAAAAGAAAGACAGAAAGAGAGGAAATACTCAGTAAATTGTCAGCTGGTCAAGGAAGTTTTCTACCCATAGATCTGGCCCTTTCTCAGCCCTGGGCAGAGGAGCTTCTTAAGGTGGTGGGTGTGGTCAACGCAGAGATTGACAGCTGGTCAAAGGGTCAAAAATAAGCGTCTGTTGAGCAACCTATAAATGTGACCTCTGTTGTACCCTTCCAACGCTCAAGAAAGGTGAAGGAAGAGGGAGGGGAAGGAACATTCAAGCTGGGACCCAGAAAGGAGTGTTGTAAAATGCTGGTCTCTGCACATGCCAAGAGTGTTGTACCTGTGAACTCACAACAGCTGTTGAGGTTGTTTGTGCAAGCCCTGCACAAGACTGGTGTCATCGATGTCCATCATGGATAGGGAAGGGACTTACACTGACCGTTCCAGCCAGCTGAGCTATTGGAAGTTGATTGCTGGGCGAGTGGGTGGGGGGGTGGTCTTGTGCTTTAGCGTTTTAGCGGCTTGTAAGTTTGCCATTTATTCAATTTCAGGTAAATTTTAACAATTTTACGTTCTCGCTGTGAACAATCAACAGTCTTAAAGTTCATAGAAATCATTAAATTATCCACCATCTGTTACTTAAATAAACATGGAAATAATCCTAGAGCAGATTTATTTGAGGAAATATATGCATTTACTAAGTAGGAATAAGAGCATAAGTGATATGTGATATTTGACAAGCATGGTACAAGCATAAACATAATCAACCATTTATAGAGGTGAAGTCTCTAGCAGTGTCTTTCATCTTTCATTTTAAAATACAATAAGAACTTTAATTTTTTTAGTTTTTTTTTTTTTTTTTTTTTTTTTTTTTTTTTTTTTTTTTTAGTTTTTTGAGACAGGGTTTCTCTGTGTCACAGTTTGAGCTGTCCTGGAACTTGCTTTGTAAAGGAGGCAGACCTCAAACTCACTGAAATCTGCCTACCTCTGCATCCCAAGTGCTAGGATTAAAAGCATGCACCACCATTGCCTGGCTAAGAGCATTTTAAATAGGGGGAGTAGGAGAGGGCTCAGCAAGTAAGAGTGCTTGCTCTGCAGGCGTGAGGGCTTGAGTTTGAAATCCCAACACCCATGTAAAAAACCCAGCATGAGCAACTATAACCCTAGCAATCTGGGGGACAGAGACACAGGATTCCTCACAGTGCTTGCTGTCTGCTAGCTTAGCTCCAGGTCCAGTGAGACCTTTCCCTAACAGTAAAATGGAGAACTATAGAAAAGTGCACCTGATGTCCTCTTCTGGCTCCTACATACCCGTGTGCATACACCACAATACACATACACCACATATACACACATGCATACACAGATTACAGACACACACAACATTTTTAAAGGATTGTTTTAAACAAAATAGAATTTTGCTTTTCAAGTTGGAGACAATTCTGATAGACTTGCTCAACTCCCATGTTGATCTGATAAGAGGGACAGGGTGCTGTGCTCATCCCCCGTACTTCCTGTTTCTATTTTGAAGATGAGCAGCTAAAGCAGCTATTCTAAGGCATTTTTTTTGCATAAATGCCCACAAAAGCACCCAACTGAAAGAGTTTACCTATGGTTGGTTGCAACATTATCTGAAAACAGTGTCTGCTGTTCCGGATCCAAGGAACCGAAACCCGATGTGAGCACTCACTCGGTGAGGAGGGTTTTGCAGTGAGGTCTCTTTGTTGTGTTTATGAATACATTCTCTAATCACATTCCTATTGTCACCACTTCACACCTTATTTTCTTTAATGACCAATTTGTTCTAGTGCTTTGTACCTCCTAAGCAAACTAAAAATAGGATGGCAATCTGATTGGTTTCTCTTGTCTTGTTTCTGTAAGTCACATTTTGCGTTTGCACATTAGCAAATATGGACACAGGGACACACACACATGCACAATTACATAGACCACATTCACTCATTCAGCAGCTCACTTGTTTGTTCCAGTGGCTTCTAGCTCTTGCCATCCACTGTATACTAAAATGGTGACGCTATTCAGTTTCAGAGTCTGAGAACTCAAGCTGATGAGTAAAATTATGATCTGTGTTTTAAACAATTAGACTCTATAAATCTGGAAATTCAAAAAACTTGAAAATATAGCCTCTCAAGCAGCTACAAAGTCAGAATTTAAACCTGAGTGATCTCCATATGACATACTTCATTACATATGATTCGTCCTGATTCACTTTATAAGAAGCAAGAAACAGACATTAATGAAAGTATGTAAGCCCCTATTGGTCAACTAACTATTCCAGACTCTTTCCTTTCATGAACCATCCTTTGAGTTTGTTCTCAGTTAAAGCACAAGGTGGTTTAAACGTTCAGTGTTGATTTGCCTTATAATACCTGATCTCACTGACTCTTGTTCATGTGTTCATATGTGCCTTAGTTTGGCAGCATAGTATCACATTTTCATACATTATTTGATCCAAACACTTCTGCATTGGTTACAAATGCACTTACTATTCAATGTTGAATTCTTTACTCCCTGAGTTTCTCAATCTAACAGGGTAGAGATAAACATCTCATTACCTTAGTGGTGAAAATATACATCCCCCCCACATCTATCTGGCATATTCTGTGTCTGTATTGCACTAATTATCCTTTCTAATCATTTTCTGAATTGAGTTCAAGATAATTTTTCTTTATATTAGAAAAATGAAACATGAGCTATGAATTGACATGGAAAATTGTCTTATCGTGGAAGATTGGTTGGGAACATACAATCATTACAGTATTTATGATTAGTTAATCAAATTGGGCCATTCATTTTCTAGAATGTGTAGTGAGCTGACCCAAATAACACACTTCTTTCTTCCCTGTAAGTCTCTCTCATAGTTCCAAGGGAAATATTAAATTCACATGTTGGGTAAGGCATGGTCAGATTTAAACATTCTATTATGCTGCAATTTGTGCTATGAGTTTTTCCAGAAAAAAAGTCTATTCTTCAAGGCTCTTGTATTCCATGGATCTTTAAGACACAGCCCCAGCACGAACCATCTGAAGGTGAAAATCCCAGGTTGAAGAAGATTATTTGACACTGGAGGTCCAGACAATGATATTCACAAGCCCGCCATGCCATGCATCAGTGCAAGGTTTAACTTCTCCTACAAATGGACGCATACTCTGTGGGTGCCTCTTGCATGTTGCTTGACTGTCTTGGATTCCTTCCAATAATCGAATGTTTCAGGGAAGCATACACAATGCCCTGTTTGTTTCCCTCCGATTGTGAATTAGTTGTGGATTCAGAACTTTCCTGCCCACTTGACCAGGGATCATTATCATAAATGGCAGCTTCTGAGGGCAGGGTTTGGGAATTTTCCCTGGGACTCACTGCGATATCAACCTACGGGAGAGAAGAGATGTACCACGTAAGGATGTGACAAAACATATTCATTATTAGACTGTGAGTGAACGGCTACATGATGTCATGCACACTGAAAGAGACCGTCTATTGTTCTTCATGTAAGCTACTTAATATCTACATTTTCAGTAAGCATTGTACTATCAAAGGACGAAAGGACTAGTTAGATTTGGAGTGTTGTGTTTGTTTGTTTTGTTTTTTTTTTTTATGACCAGGTCCTTATGAATGTTAGGCAGGCATTTGACCACTGAGCCCTAAGGTCAAACATTTGAAGTTCACTATGCTCTTCACAAGCAATTGTTTTATGCTGTATTATGGGCCATTTGAGGTCACACACATACACACAATGATCTTTCAATGGAAAAAAATTCACAGTCCAATTCATGGAAAAGAAAACTAATCCCATAAAAACTTTAGGCAGTCCATAACACATCGGCACGTGGAGCATAGAACATCAAAAGATCAAGCCCAAGGCAGAAAGACCTGAGACCTCCTGAGTAGAGCAGGAACAGGAAGCATCATGGGTTATCTAAGACACATTATGATCCGAGAACTAAATTGGAGAACTAAATTAGAAAATGAAAGCCAATTTTGAAAGAATAAAGTTTCTATTAAATTCTAAACTATTATTCTAGTTGTTATTTCTATCATAAGAAAATTGTCATACTTTCAAATAGTACCAGAGACCTAAATGGTGTGAGACGGGGGTGGGGGTGGAAACTAAAACGAATCCTGTTATTTTCTCCCTCTTTTCAGTTATTGTTAGCTGCTCCTGACTATACAAAAAGTGCGAATGGTAAAAATGGTGATGTGTTAATATTAAGGGTTTTAACTTTCAGCCATGGGAGGGGTGGGGTGGGTCTGTATGTTTGTAGGTAAGGTGCACTCACCCACGTGAGTGCATGTAGAGGTCAGAGGTCAATGTCAGCTTTCTTCCTCTATTCCTCTCTACCTTACTTATTGAAAAAGGTGTTCACACTAAAGCTGTATTTCAACTAGGCTTTCAATTAGGCTAGATGGCCAATGAACCCAATTCAACCTGTTTTCACATCCTCCCCACCACTTGGTTTCAAACTGTATGCGACCACAACCAGATTTGACGTAAGTGCTGGGGATCCAAACCCATTCCTCAAGCTTGCAGAGTGTTATACCCACCTGACCATTTTCCCGGGCTCTATTCTGACTTTTTAAAATCTCTATTTTGTCAGTCAAGTTAATGCTCTCCCTAAAGGTTCTCAGGTTCTTGATCTTTTGACTATTTATATTCCTATGGTCCTTGGAAGGTCTCACTGTGACATTTGCAAAAGGATTTCTCTTATATCTGCTGAGAAAAGCTCTGCTCTAAAAACATGCTTCCTCCTAACTTGAGAAATGAGGCAGTAACTGCCGATCCGCTACAATTTTCCTATGAGGTGAGCGCTTGGAAATAGCACTAAGGCTGGAGGTCTGAAAGAGTCGAGGGTGGGTTGGCTAAGATGGAGATGCCCCCACACAAAGTGAACCTACATGTGGGACACTGACGATTGTCAAGTGAATAAATAAAGAACTGTGAATTCTCTGTATGCCACCAAAGTCCCTGCTATCCTTTCCAGTCTTTAGTAGGCTGTCAGTTCGGTCGACTTGGCTCTCTTCACCGGAATGGCTCATTTTCATAGAAAACTCTGTTAGCACGAGCATGGTTCTGTGCCCCTGAAGTTCTCCTGTGACACTCTATAAAAGCAGGGGGTATCACAAGGCAGGTGCGCTACGATGTGATGGCCAGAGACGATAAAGGGTGTTAGATAGAGCTAGCCATCTCGCCTAACATACTTATTGCACTTAGCTGTTGTAAGGCTCTTTTAAAATAAGCATGCTGATTTATAATTCACTTTCCAAAAGCCTCACCCTTTTAAGTATATTATGACTCAGTGGACTTTCCTATATAATCACATTTATTCCCTTAGAACAGCGATTCTCAATCTGTAGGTCATGAGCCCTTTGGCAGACCTCTGTCTCCAAAAATATTGACATCCTGATTCAAAACATTGGTAAAATTACAGTTATGAAGTAGTAATGGAAACAAGTTTATGGTAGGGGGTCACTGCAACATGAAGAACTGTTTTAAAGGGTCGCAGCATTAGGAAGGTTGAGAACCACTGCCTTAGAAGAACTATTTTGAAATAAGATCATAACTTTGGACTTTTCAGCTTTGTTATATTTTTATGTTTCATTGCCATATAGTAACTATATATATATATATATATATACATGTATATACACACACAATAGATTTGTTCACATTCAACCTCCATTGGTCTCTTTTATCCCCTTCCCAATCCTCCCAATCGCTTTTCTCTTCCCAACTTGTTCCCTTTCAATTTTTATAGATTTCCCACTAATGAATTTCATTTTGGTAGTTTGTAATAGTGTAGGTGAGTGTTTATTTACAATGACCACACTGAAAATTGGCTCTCACTCTGCATCAGTTGTTGACTACCATGTGAGTCCCTCCCACTCCACACCAAGTTGTATATGGGCCCTGTATTATACAAGTATTATGCAGGCAATTATGACTGTGAAAAATCTGGAGTGTGTGTGTTAATGCCATATAAACTTACTGAAAAAATACATATGTATAATATAAAATGTATTTGTCTTAATAGATACTTCAAACATACCAGGTTAGTTTCCTTTCCTGCTGAGTCAGAATTCTTCTTTCCTTTCCCTGAAAGATTGAGAAAAGGAAAAGAAAAAAGATATCAAACAGTGTTAAGAAAGCAAAGCAAACTATCCCATTATGCCCACTCCATTGCACGCCAGCAATCATATTGTTAGTTTTGCCTCTTAACTGTGTTGGTTAGCATGTACCACAGACATCTCAGTCTGTGAGAATGCACATGCCTACTTCCCTCCCCTCACTCATTACATCACACAACAGTCTTCACATCCAAGAGGAAGGAGTAGGGTCTAGTAAAGAACAGTTTCAGACTGTTGGGAGTCGTTGTATACTCAATGTTAAAAGTGCTGCTGTCATCTCTGTGATATATGAGACAGCTATATCATACTCCTCCTCCAAGGCTCAGGTAGCATTGAAGAAAGACTGTGAAAGCCAGAGGTTGGGGCAGACTGAGAAAATCTGTCTCCTGGCCATGATTATGCCATTGTATCAAGTAACTCACATTATCTTTGATTTCTTCCACAGACCTGTGTAAGATTAAGTCAGCCAGAATCCCAGTTCAGGAGTCCTGCAACCTTCAGTCTGATGACAGATGATGGGTGCTAACTGAGGCAAGAGTCAGTTCTTTTAGGGGTGTAGTCTCTGATAGGTTATCATACCCCTGTGAATCTCCACAGCTATATGTATATGAACAACACTAATAGACTCAATGGGATATGTATTGTGGCTGTCTGATTGTCAATTGGCCCCATAATCTCACAGAAGTGGCACTATTAGGAAGTGTGGCTTTGCTGGAGTACATATGGCCTCGTTAGAGAAACTGTGTCATTGTATGTGGTGGGTGGGGGGGGGAATTTAAGGTTTCCTATGCTTAGAATACTGCCAAGTGTCTCAGTCAACTTCCTGTTGCCTGCAAGACAGAGGACTCTCAGCCACTACTCCCACACTATATCTTCATGCATGCCACCATGCTCCCTAGAATGATAAGGAACTGAACCTCTGAAACTGTAAAGTGAGCCACCACAATTAAATATTTACTTTATAAGAGTTATCATGGTCATGGTGTCTCTTCAGAGCAATACAATCCCTAAGACAGGAGTTGGTACCAGGGACTGGGGTATTGCTATGATAGGCCAGACCATGTTCTGGTTTGGAGGAATTTGGATTTTGGTACTTTGGGTTAGGGAAAGAGTGGATATTTTAAGGACTGCCTAATGGACCATACTAGTAAGAGCATGCAAGACAGTGGAGCTGACTGAATTGATGAACTGTGGAGGGCTCCTTCAAGAGGTTACAGAGGAGAATTTTAGTATGTTTCCTAGAGATTGTTCTTGTAATATTTTGGTGAAGAAGGTGGCTGATTTTGCCTTTGTACAGCTAAATTTCCAACTTGTTTAGAGATTGGTGTGGTGGTGCATGCCTTTAATTCCAGAACTTCAAAAGCAGAGGATGGCAGATCTCTGAGTTTGAGGCCAACCTTGTCTACAGAGCAACTTTCAGGACAGTCAAGCAAAGGAAGTGAAGAACAGAAAGTTGGTAGTGATATAATTGAATGGGGGGGGGTCTCATGTTCTGGTCCCAGTAAGCAGCAAAACTTGGCAAAATGGGTTATAGAATTTGCTTCTGTGCCAAAAAAATTAAAAAAAAAAGCCATTGAGGTTACACATGTGTCAAGAGCATCCCTGAATAGAGGCCTAGAGAGGCCTTTGTGTGAAGCTGTGAAGTTGAAGCCTGAACTGCCTTGGAGAACCCAAGACATTATAGAGATGCCAGAGTCATGGGACAGTTGCCAAGGAGAGCTGCTAACACAGAGTAGCAGCCGCCCAAGAGGGAAAATGTGGGTTACAGTCAACAAAGCTGACCAGAGTTGGAGATCTGAAGAATATTTTAACATCAGACATGGAAATGCAGAGTGTGGAGTTTGCCCAGTGGGTTTTCAGTCTTGCTTTGACCCAGTATTTCCTCACTGTGATTCCTTCCCTGCTTTTGGGGATAGTAATGTGTATCTCATGCCATTGCGTGCTGCAAGTGATTTGTTTTTAAATTTGATTTCGCAGGGAATTATAGTTAAGAGATTGCATGAATCTCACAAGAAACTCTGAATTTTGGACTTCTTAACATTGTTGAGACTGTGATAAACTATGGGGACTTTCGAATTTGTACTAAATGCATTTTGCATTATGATGTTTTTACGAACTTATGGGGACCAGGTTCGTGTGCTGTGTAGTTATATATACAGAGGTGGGTTTGCAGGGGAATGTCTGAGAACTACCAAAGGCTCTGGGATCCAGGAGCACCTCCACCCAGACAAAGCTTTCTCTTGTGGCGTCAAACACGGGATGCTTTGTCCTACCCACTTTAGAGCTACACTGTGCTCCTATTATAGAAAGGGGGGACATGGAAAAGAACAAGGAAATAGAGACTATAGATGCACCAGATCAGCATGCCTCTTTTGTTGAGTTCTACTGTTCAATGGTGACAATGAAGACATGGTTTCAAAAGGAAAAAGCAACCCTTTTCAAAATACCACAGCTCTCTCATTATAGGCAACTCCACGTTCTCAAATGCAATGCTGCTGAGTAAAAACTGGATTAGTAAGCACAAATACATATGAATTCCTGCTGGGGACAATGATTCTTTATTTAGGTAAGGGTGGGTATCATTGGAATTATGTGTAATAGTTGTAAAAATGGCTCAAAAAGAATAAAATGTTGGTTGAAGAGATTGTTTCAACCAGCCTTTCAGTGTGGTTAAAGCTTAGGAGAATGCTTTCTTGTTCACACCTAAGATTGGTGTGTGTAGAATGAGAAAGTTCCAGCAATGCTAGCCTAGGGTTGTGGTGAGTGTATGCCTTGCAATGCCTAGACCGAGACCAAATTCATGCATATAGTTTTCCAGTGGCAACCAGTAGTTCCCCAGGAATCATTATCCAGAAAGAAAACACTAACCAGCTAAAAATCCACCAGCCCTGGAAAACAAAACCCAAATGTGTGGCACATGAGGGCAGAGGGAAATTGCAACCCACCTTGGTGCCTTTTCAGGAAACAGACCAGGCAGAAACAGGCAAGCAGCAAAAGCAGTGCCACCACAGGAAGCAAGCTATAAAGCAGCCAGGTCCTGCTCCCCCTCTCTTCCATGGTGGGTGGTCCTGAGGCATTGGTGGCACCTGCATGAGACACTGCTGAAAACAGTTAAGAAGTCCTAGAAGCATTAGAGTTGGCAGTACCTCTTTGCATTGTCATAATTTGAATGAAGGAACTAGCAGGCCAAGCCCTCTGTTTCTTCTTTGGTGGTCCCAGCACCATCAACAACTATGTTTAACTTTTGTGAACATTTCACATTCTGCTTGGATGAGCTATTGTAGAAAGATCCCTATAGCAGTTCTCACAAACCACTTTGCCAGGCCCTTTCATTTATATATTTAGTTTAGTGTTATGGAAGTCATTTTCTTTATACAACTTTAGAACTTGAAAGGAATGTTCTGAATAGTGCCCTAAGACCGACAGCTCGTGAATGGCAGTTGGGACTCACACCAGCAGGTTTCTGATGCTACACATTTGCTCCCTCTTGTAAGTCATCATTATCTCCAAACAACAAATGTTTTCATTTTTACCAAATATGCTTTGCTTAGCATCTAGCTAGTGCTCATTATGACTGACCTGTGTTAACATTCACCGATCATTGTTTGATCAAGGTTGGTTTTAACTTATAAATAAGTTGTGACACAGCTCAGTGGATCAAAAATAGTGTTTTTAAATGATATAAAACAAACTAGAAAATATCTGAATTCATAAGACACACTGCTGCAGTGATTCTCAACCAGAAAATTTCTCATGCCCCAGAAACACGTGGTAGTTTTAGGAGACACTTCTAATATCACAATGTGGGAGAGAATCTACGGCCAGTAAGGAGAGGTCCAGGGCTTGATAAACCCCCTGCGTTGCACAGGGCACTCCTCCATTCCCATAGCACAGAAATCAAACGATTCCACTGTCTACGGATTTTGTGGATTTGCTTTTTATGTGTGTATACTCTTGGATATGATGTAAGATACACTGTTTCTTTGGGGTCACTATTAACAATTTGTCAAAGGCAGAGAAGTAAAGTATTGAAGTGTGATATCCCCCCAGACCCCAGATCCTTTCTTTGAGGTTACAAACAATCAGGAGTAATTTAAGGAGGACATACAGTGAGGATATGGTTTAATGGTACAGAATGGTAACAAATGTACTGCAGCTGCTGTTTAGGTTGGGCAAGCAGCCAAGAAGCAAACACAGCTGTCTATGGGGAGACAGTTTGATGGCAAACAATAGATAATCTAATACAAACAAACCCAATTAAGAAGACCTTATTCCCATTATTTATCTGATCATCAAACAAACTTGCTAATTTTGATTGGTTTCATACTTACTTATTGGATGGTGTTCTGAATCATTTTGAGTCCTTTCTGAAACAGAATATAAGACTAAGTATTAGAATGGCTTGATAAAACACAAAGGTGATACTCAAAGTTATCTTTAAAGTCAGAGTTATTTAGAAAGGACTCCAGTGTTGCCACAACAGAGAATCCAGTAATCCCGGCCAAGTTCAGCATGCATAATTCATGGAACTTCACGCTGAGATCATGGCATACAAAGCAAAGGAGTTCTTTTCAAGCCTAAAGAAAGACTACTGTCAACACAGTATAACCTTCATCTGACTTCTTTGGTTCTCTCCTCCTCGTTCTTCAGGTAGATGAACACATAGACCATGTGTGACCTCTGACACCTGCAATATAATAAAACATTCAACCCCCAGGTGCTCCTGAGACTGTGAATGACCACAGGATAAAGAAGTTCTGCGTGAGATCCTAGGTGTTCATTTTGAAACAAAGACTGTGCCTCTCACTTCCTGCATTCTCACACAACATGCATCTTCCTGCACAGATAATAACCTCTGCATTTTCCTGATGTCCCCAATCAGAAACTGACCTAGGACAATTGAGAAGCACAGAACTATAAATCCATGTATATATTGGGGTGGCTGTTCCTGGCTCTGTAGGATAATCTCCTTGTACTCTGCTTTGTTTCACAAGGTGCCTTTCCTCATTCTAGGAGACAAATGCTTTTTCAAGAATACCCAAGCCTCCTTCTGTCCACATTGCTTTTTACACAAACCAATTTCTATTATGAACATAAAAAGCAAAGGTGAATCATATGCAAAAATGGGGGCATTCCCAATATCCTCCCAGAAAGATATTTCAAGGGGGAACGATCAAAATACTTTTATTGTATTTCCAAATTTTACTAATTATAAGCAGTTCCAGAACATATTTCTTTCCTCATTTCATAGGCAGTTCCCTGAGTACTCTTGGATTCAAAAATAGATGGAATATTTTTACTCTTCCCCGGTGATCCCCATTTCCGTAAAGAAAACTATATATTTAGCTAAAATTTAAACTAATCCTAAAAAGAAATGTATTTGGCCTCTACAAGAGAGCCACAATCCCCAAAAGCAAGATATGATTTCTATTTGTAAGGTACTATAAGTTTTGATGGAACTGGACATATTTTTATATACTGTACATGGAAAGGAAATGTGTGACGAATGAGGGACATAGACCTTGCAAAGGAAAAGGATAATTGTGATAGGTATAAAAGTGGACATTCTGAAATAGATGGGAATGGCATAACAACGATGATGATGGAGATGAGAGAAGGCTGGACCTGGGAAGAAGGGTCACGTGTGTGTGCTTGAGGACCTCTGCTGAATCTTCAGTATCCACATACGAGGTAGAAGATGACAGCTCCTGTCTCTAATCCAGTGCTAAGGTGGCAACAGGAGCATCTCAGTTTCTCACTGACTAGCCAGCCTAACAATTCCATCGAGTCCCGAATTCACCGAAAAACCTTGTCTTAAAAAGTAAGGTAGAGAGCAATTGAGGAAGACACCAAATGTCAACCTCTGCCTTCCACATACACACTTGTGCAGACACATATATGCACACATATATGTGTACTTGCATGCACATGCGCACACACAAAGATGGGGCAATGGAAAGTAGTGTTGTTCAGCTTGGAAAGGTTCCTCCCTGAAATGATCCAAGAAGGTAGGTAGAAAGCTCTGGAGAGTCATTATATAGTCTGGGCAATAGTCTCGCATGAAGCATGCGATTCGCAAACACTTTTTCATGTTCTGTGAGGTACTTTTGCACTCAGTATAATGATCTTTGATGCAGAAATGTATTGAATTGTGACAGGCTTTTCTGTCTGCTTTTGCTGTTGTTTTATGCTTTTGTAATATCTAGGAAATGATTATAAAATGCAAGATCAAGACTTAGTTTTTTATGCAGATATATGGTTTGATGTAAAAGTAGTTTTGTAGGTTAATTTCCTATATTTAAATCAGTTGAGGGTCTTGGGCAAGGTGACTCATACCTTTAAACCCAGTATTTGGAGAAAGGGGCAGGAGGATCTCTGAGCGCCAGCACAGCCTAGTCTACAACAGCGAGATTCAGGCCAGGAAAGACTACACACTAAAACACAGTTTCAAAAAACAAAACAAAACAAAAATAACAAAAAAAATCCAAAAGGAAATTGAGAGCCTATAGAGATGACTCAGATGTTGAGAACACTGGCTGTTCTTCCAGAGGGCCCGGGTCCAATTCTCAGCATTCACATGGTAGATCAAAACTATGTGTAATTCCAGTCCCAGAGGCACCAGCCATGTATGTGGTATACAGACATACTTGCAAGCTAAAACACCCATGCACAGAAAATAAAAATAATAGAAAAAGTCAATTGATCATAGACAGAATTTTGTTCTACCCTCTCAATTCTCCTATGCTGATCTCACCACGGTATTTAAGTAGCTATATTTCAATAATGAAATTTGGAATAGAGAAAGCAGATTATTTTGGCTACTCAGGGTCTGTTACACAATATGATGTGAATTTTAGAATTAAGTTTGATTTGTTGGAGATGATGTTCAATCTTGGGACGTGTCATCATTATAATAGCGAGTCTTCCAAGCTGATGATAATCGGGTATTTTTACATCTTAATTTCTTTGTTTATTCATGCTACAAATCTGATGCTTATGAATTTGCATAACTTCTGCAAATTCTAATCAACAAAAAACAGAAAAAACAATGACAAAAAAAGAAAATGATATCATTGTGATCATTTCTGAACCTGTCAAATAAATGTTTTAATCTATAACAACAAGAACAGTCAGTAAGTGTCCTGCTGTGGCAGCACATACCTTTAACACAAGCACAAGGGAGGCAGAGACAGGTGGATCTCTGTGAGTTCCTTGACAGCCTGGGCTACAAAGAGAGCTCCAGGAAAGCCAGAACCCATCTCATAAAGACTGGTAAGTTCCATTATTTTCCTTCTACTGTTCGTGACCCCACCCTTCTCTCCCCCTACACAAATACTTTATGTCCTCATTACTGTCACAGCCTGGATGACGAGGTAGACTGTGGATCTGATAGAAGTGTTCCAACCTTTAACCCCAGTGTCTGAAAGTCGGGATTGCCTCTTTCACAATAACAGGATGGAAAAGCTATAGACGGTCTGGAGTAGAGCACTCACCTGTCACATTGAGGGCTATTATGTTGCTATTAATAACCTCAGAATTAAAGTCTATAAAACAACCATACGACCCATCGTCACTGAGATATACTGGCTCAAAATGGAGAGTAAAAACTGAACGATGGTCCTTGTCTTCCCAACCAGTACGTTGCTGAGGTCCAATCTCAAGAGGTAAACAGTTTTTTCCACTGTACTTGCACCAAGTCACATTAGGTCTCTGAGCACAATATGTCACAGGACATTCCATTTTAAAGAACTCTCCCACTGTGGCATATTCTGAATGCCTGGGAACAAAAACTTGTACTTGACATGGCTTTTCACCTAAAACACAAAAGGAAAACTGGAATGAGTATGATCTTCTCGAAGAATCAAAGATACCATAGCAATTATTTCCACCAAAGATTTCTCAGACAGAATTCCATAATTTTCCCTCAATACTATTTTTCAGTTCTTTATCTCTGCTAGTTCAGTGTGGTGCATAGCTACACATAATCAATATTTGCTTTAAAAATAAATTGCTTCACTGAGTGCTGGAGGCGCACACATTTAATCCCAGCACTCTGGAGGTAGAGAAAGGCAGATCTCAGAGTTCAAGGCCAGCCTGGTCTACAGAGCGAGTTCCAGGACAGCCAGGGCTACACAGAGAAACCCTGTCTCAAAAAACAAACATACAATCAATTAGTTAATTAGTTTCATCCCCATTCTCAACAAAATACTATTATGAGTTAAGTTTTACAGATGAGCTTGAAATACTAAAGAACTTCTTCATGGTTATATGCTAATAATTAGGAAAATTAAGACTTTAAAGTCATAATGAGGTCTTTACCATGTACCATTATTTTGTATTACTTCTCAGCCAGAAATCACATTTTCTAATACCATTTGCTAATTAACCTATAATTGTATTATTTTAATAACACAAAAAATTATAAAACTTAAAACTGTTTAATTACACTCCTTTCTTGAAACAAATACGTGTGCAATTTGGTTCACAAAATATTCACCCAGCATGGGTATTTAGAAACAGAGACTGGCTTCAAAATCACAAGCTTCAATTGCTCAGGAAACAGTCATGTGTATGTGTTCATTCATAACTGAAATGCTGTGTTGTTCCTTTTGGGAAAGGACCATAATCTTCATGATCATGACAACTTTAGAAGCCTTTGGGCTTCATTTCCATATTATGAAGTATGTGGCTATGTCTGCCACATCTAGAAATTACTAGATGGGATTCCCTAAGCTGGTAAAACAAAATAAACCAACAGGCAAAAATTTTCTTTTGTTATGCACTTTGTGTAACTTTCCATCTTTTTCTTTTTGCATTAAAATGAGGCTAAACACAGGGTCTTAAAGTATTTCAAGTTCTTTTTCCTCCACCCTCATGAATCGTTCTTAATTTGTAGTTGTTATGCTGCTCTGTTGTTTTGGTTTGAATTATTAAGACAGAGTCTTACTATGTAGCCCTTGCTGTCCTGGAAATCACTCTTTAGACCAGGCTGGCCTTAGACTCACAAAGATCCATCTGCCTCTGCTTCCCTAGGGCTGGGTCTAAAGGAGTATGCCACTTTGCTGGACTCTCTTAGTTTTGAACTATTTTATTTTATGGCATTAAGCATACTGTGCCTCCTCACTAACTTTCATGTTCAAGTACTTTTCTGAATAGATTTATGGAATCACAGGCTATAATGATGCCTAAATGAGATCATAGTCAAAGCTTTCTT
Source organism: Microtus agrestis (assembly GCA_902806775.1). NCBI lineage: Eukaryota > Metazoa > Chordata > Mammalia > Rodentia > Cricetidae > Microtus > Microtus agrestis. The sequence goes on along the minus strand of CADCXT010002603.1, from coordinate 6,862 downwards.
TAAAGATGATGAATACTTAGGGCCTTATTTTAACTATTTCATAACAATAAATTTCTCACTATAACTTTCACCCAGATCTCATCAACTCTTGCTTAAAACAACTGAAACTTGATGGAATTCTCAGGAGTCAGGTAGAGACTAGGGACCTGCAGAGAACTTTCAGCATCTCCGATTACTGACTTATTTGTAACTATATTGGATTCTCAGACAACTTCACTTTAAGGTGTCATGGTTCAGTTGCTTCAATTTTTTTTTTTAGTGTAAGCTTGTAAGCAAAACAAAATGAAAGTTATGAGGTTTTCCAAAGCTTGAAGAGAAAGGATAAGGTCACTGACCAAAAGGAAGTGCCTAACAAAACAATACCTGATGTGGTCAGATTTGCAGCAAAAAGCAAGGAAACCAAAGGTGGAAAGGCCAAGTGAAACCTTGTCTCCAAAGTCCGTTCCTCTCCCAAGTTAAGAGACCTCAGCATCCTCACTTCCCTTTTAATTGTCTTGAGTACATCTGAATAGCAAGGTGGTCGTGGTCAAAGACCTGTTGTCCCCAATGAGCTTACTTCTGACTGATGGGACAATTATGTAATAATAGGGACTTTTTCTAAATAAATATATTATGTACTACTCTTTTTCTCCTCAAATATAGCCAAGCTTGAAAGCAAGGTTGGGAGGAGTCCCGTGTACTCTTTCTTAGAGGGAATAGGAATTAGAAATGAGGTCTGTCTTTGTGGAATTTGCCTTCAAATGGGAAATGAACGTGCTCAGCAATGGGAGAGTCACGCTGTACATAGGCACGAAGCACTTGGCCTTGGCTGCTGGCATGCTTTCCTGGAAGGTGAGCTGCCCTTCAGCAGATGAATAGCCCTTGGCCATCAAAGTAGAGACTGTTGAGGTACTGAAGTCTGGCAGAACGGGAAAACACAGGCTTCTCAATAGTCTCACAGCAGATTCAGGGAACTGATACACAACTGCATCATGGCCTTCTGGATGTGATAAAGGTCACTGGTTATTCCAGAATGAATAGGATGAGCACTGTAGGGAAACATTAAAATTATCCTGTCCCCAAAGAAAAAAATGATGTCCAACTCGGGTAGACATATAAAAAGCATGGAATCAGTGAAAAATGGAAGCATTTATTCAACAGAGCCATTGGAACAGTCTCGGCGACCCTCAATTTCTTGAAACTGAGATAGACATCGACTATAAAAATAGGAAAGTTCTTATGTGTCAGTTCTCAAAACAGACACACATGGATGTGCACACACATGCACACACACACACACACACACACACACATACACACCTTCATTTCCCTCAATGTATGACTGTGAAACTAGTCCTAGTCTACAAAGTCTGTCCCTGCTGCAATGTATAAACCTTTCATTCAGCCAGAGAACTGTTACTTCATGCTAATAGCACAGTCTATCTTTAGCATTCTGTGTCTATACACTTGAGAGGAGCATACAAAATACACGCAGAAAAGAGCTTGTGATTAGCCCCAACTGCGTCACTGATTTGGAATGCAATGACAGAAACATTTTTGTGGCTTCTGAGTATTTTTCTGAACAGGATAAAGGTGACTGACAACCACATTAGCTGGCATATAATTTTTCTCGAATATTAGAATAAACAGAAGATGAATGCTTTTACAGCATTAGAAATCAGGAATGATCAGTCGGTGTGCAAATAAGGCAAGATTTTTTTTTTCTTAAGCTCAAAGCCTATAACTGATGTTAGGAGGTCAAGAATTATCCACTGAGTCAGATGTCACAGTTCTAATTTTCTATCTGGCAAGCATGTTGAGAGTTCCTTTCTACCTGCCTCGACATGTGCCAATCAGTTATGTGACACGCACAATGCACACAGCTACCCTTGACTGGATTGTCTTCTCAAGCAAACATTCTCTGATGAGGGAATAATCACAGTTGGTTTTAGCTTTGACTTATCTGCCAACTCCCAGTCACTTTGTCCTTGGTATTATTGTTCCTGACACTTGTCTCAAACATTCATATTTTATATGTAATTTTCAATGAAGAATAATAAAATCACGTGTAGTAAGACAAAATATATATCCATCACCACCAGAATTTCATATGACATATCTTTGTGAGCACCAGAAGTGGAGGAGCCTGTAAAAAATTCTTCCAAAAGCTACTCATGTGTTATATTCTATATGAACTGTACACACAAATAGATAGCCAGATACTGTCTAACCAATGAGAACACTGGTTTTTATTATTTTGGACAACTACTATCTCCATATGAAAAATATCTATTCTGAAATCACAAAAGGAAATAATAAATGAAATGACCATATAAATAAAATAAAAACAAATGTTGTAGGAATATGTACTATCACAAAGAATGGGGGATACTGGCCAGTATTATACTCTATTGATCCTGAGTATAATTCATGCTTGAAATAGGCACAAGGAGTTGAATTCATATGTGTTCAGGGCCAGTTCTACAACTAGGCAGTTCTGAGTTAACTTTCATGTCGAGTGAAATTTCTGCTGAGGATAAATATTACAAACATGTATATTTACAAATTACAAACATATTATTAAAACTCAATGGTAACATATTAATTAGTTAGAACTTAAACCAAGAATACTCTCATGGGAAATGTCTTACCATGTCATACATGGTGATAATCAGCAGCAGATACTATGGATACTGTTGCCTTCTTGTTGTCCATAATCTAAGGGTATAGACATCCCAATGCCTATCATCATTAGTAATGTAATGGTTTCTAATAGAATTTTATAGTTAGACTTTTTATCTTAGATATGACATAAACTTCTACCTTTCAGATCCTTGAGAGTTCTTCTGGTTGAGTTGATCAAGAAAGGTTTCATGAAAGAAGAGGGATGTAACCCAACCCCACCTCTAGGGAAACTCAGTGGTCTTGTTCTCACGATGCCATCTCCAATCCTTAACAGGCCTTATGCTATTCTTTAATTATTTCAACTGCCTTGCCTTGATTATAACTATTATTTTAAAGCAAATTCCAACCGACAACCATCAAGCCTCCATTGAAAAATTCTTACAATTTATAGAAATTTCAAAAATCTAAGACATCTAAGTTAAAGCTATCAAGTGAAATTAGTGAAAAAATGAAGAGTAGATTAATTTGAGTTATAATATCAGAGATTAACATAGAAATGTAAACTATTTTAGAAAAAAATTATCACCAATGGAGTATTAATAATTAATAGTATATTTACAATCAGGAGAAAAGGTCTCTAGACAATATTTGATACTATATTCTGCTTACCTTAAAGCTTAGCGATGATGAAGGGTGGGGGGGATATTACACTTACTGAGGCACAGAAAGATATACATCTTTCCTAGAAAACAGGGATGTAGGAATCCTTTGAAGTAGTGGCCTCCACCTAACCCATGCACATCCTTGTAATTTCACACTAACCAGCCTATGACATCAGCCCAGACACTTGAGAAAGTCACAGGCACCACATCAGAAAGGCACAGTATTGTATTTCCCGCCCTAAGCTAGTTGCCACAGCCACAAAATCAGAACCGCGGTAACGTGAAACTGTAGTGAGGGAATTGCACTCCACTCAGAAACCACTCATTTCATGGTTTGTAGTTTTGGATAAATGTATTACTTTATGGTAAGTGAACCTATTCCATATCTAAGATATTCCCAGAGATTCTGGGGGACGAATAGAGCAGTATGAATGACAGCAATACCCAGACATCTAAGTTAAAATCTGAACTGTAATTGGAAAAGAACCACTGTTGACAGAAAACCCTGTGTCTTGTTCTCAGAGATAAAGTACATAATAAAATCTGAGGCTGCTGTGAAACAGACCAGGAAATAATTAGCTCCATTGGAAGCACATACATGGCATGAATTCATACATCACTTAAAACACAGCAGAGACTATAAAATAAGAAAATTGGAAGAAATTTTATAATCATCTGTTATTTTTCCTCTTAAGTCATCAACATCTTTATAATCATATGTGAAACATCTAAATTTGATTTCATATGTTTTTTTAAGAACATAGTTTCTTCTAGGGCTAGAGTGTACAATAGTTACTGTGACATGTCATTTGGGGAAAGAATTTAAAGACTATCTCTTAAATTTAGTTGTATAAGACAAGCGCATCCATTACAATACCACTTGTCTTTAAATACTCAACTGTGCCTGTGGTATTTCCTCTCCTAGAAATACTTAAAGTAGGGCAAGCAGAGACCTGAGACGTCACCCAGGCAGCAGATGTGCAGTTTAAACTATGTTTGGTAATATTTCCAGAACTTTCTCTACTCATTCATAACTAGTTACACAGTGCACTAACCCTTCCTTATCAGTGTGCACATACCATTCCCAGATCCAGGGCAAAAACAGGCAAACAGAAAGATGACAAACAATTCTCAGGTTCTTACTATGCACTAAGCACTTTTGGGCATCATATAAGGAAGTACATAATTCCTTATGATAGAATTATGTCCTAATACACCCATCATGATTTAACATTATTGTAAGCCAAAATTCACTTAGTAAACCTAGTCTACCAAGCACCATATCTGAACCTAGCCTTCCTTAAACTTATTCAAAATAGATTAGCCTGCAGTTAGCCCAAATAAACTAACATAAAGTCGCTTTCATAGTTAAGTTTTTGTACTTCATGTAAGTTTAGAATACACTTAAGCAAAAATGCTTGCAACATGGTATACTGGATGGTATCAGCTGTTTACCTTAGTGATTGCATAGCTGGGTAGGGATATAGCCAACACTGCAAAAGGCTATCACAACATATATTGCTAGCCATAGAAAACAGCAACATTCAAAGTTTGAAGTGTATTTTCTACTGATTTCATATCACAAATCATTGTAAAATTTTGATAATTTACAAGTTGAACTATCCTAATTAAGTAATCACTCAGAGTGTTGCTTCAGTCCATCACAATAACGATTGTGAGGTAATCACTGGTATTATCTTTGCATTTAAGTTGAATAAACTAAATTCTAGAACAAATAAGCCATCTATCGTAGGTCACCAGCTTTTGGGAGACAGACTCAGGACTAGAATTTAAACCCAGGTACACTGCTCACACCAAGGCATAGGCTGTTATCCAAAAATTTATTGTGAGTGGGAATATGTAGGAAAAGTTCTTGGAATATATTTCAACAACAATAAATGCCAAGTGTTACAATTTTTATATTAGAATGGATTTATAAAACTGACATATAAGTTGAGTAATTGTCAAAAGTCATAAAAACTATAATTCTTGCAGCCAAAACAAAAATTCAAAGGTCTTCCCAAGTACCTCTGTTCTGAAAAGTGAACCCCACTTTTCATGGGATTTACAGTGGTCTGTAATGAATGGTTCTGTGCCAGGCAAACAAATAGAGAGATTGAAAATTGAATGCTGTATAAAGATGTAATTCTTTCCTATAAATAGAGATGCTATGGAATAAGACTGACCAGCAAGGCTTGCCACAGCTACAAACTAAAGAGCTTTGGCTCTCTTTCCAAGATGGCTCTTGGTACTTCATTGTAAGTCTACCAGGTGGCAAATGTCACCTCATGTCACCTTCAACCCTATTACTCATTGCCTTTGCTCCACAGCTCAGGGTTCACATGCACGCCACTTCATGGAGCCTTGTCCTTCCGATGTACCAATGGTGAATGTCTCTTAGTTAGGTTGGAAGATAATATATAAATATTTTCAGTGGACAACAGAAAGCTTTTGGTGACTCCAGAAAAGAAAGATTCATGGTGACAAGTTACAGGTGCTTCTGGTCAGGGGGACCCTGACCACCTGGTATAAGTGGGCCTCGTCTTCCAGAGATGCCAGGTCCATAGATCTCTTTCAGGAAGAGAGGCCATTGACAGTAGTGTTTGGTGAGCTCCTCTCATTCTATCAGAAACCAGTTTGTGTTTTACAAATGATGCCCAGGGAAAGGTGTTTCCTTGCGATGCTCAGTAAGACTTTGTTAAGTAAGAAAGGTACAGTGCAGTCCACTTTCACTTCCCTGCAATGTATTTCCTCACTTCTCTAATACAGTCTGCTGCGGAAATAGCACACTGAACTTCGGTGCCTCTCAAGCTCCAGACATGGTTGACCTGTGGAAAACATGGTTTGTGGGAAAACAAAACAAAACTGCCAATTGCTCCCCAGAGTTCATTTCCTTTTCTAATATTACAGAAGGAAATGAAACGAGCCATGACCACCCAGCTAAAATTTGAATGATTCTCCTGACAATGTTTTCTGACTATTTGTGATAGGTGTGAATTCCAGGCTGTTCTTTGGACGAACATGGCAGTTAGGGAAGAGGAAATGGTATTAGAGAGACCTACCAGATAAACTTGTTTTTGTTTGTGACTCTCCTACCTGGTCCATCAGACATTTCCCTGATTCGTGTTTAACAGGGATGTCTTGTCAGACTCTGAGGATGCAAAGAATGACATCCCTACATTACACAAACACAAGCACATGAGACACTCCTATCATGGGATGAACACATAAACCATAAGTGCAAGAGCAGTAAGACAGGGATACGATATTATGTAATTTCAAGGTAAGAGAACTGAGAACTTGAGAAAAGTGAATTACAAATCACAAATGCTTCCCCTTACTGACACTGTGAGAGAAGCTGAGTAACTCGCCAAAGATAAGCGTATTAGGGCTCATTACCACTAAATGATGGTAACAGATGGCATGGAGCTAGCCTGGAAGGAAATAGCACTTCCCAGCCACTTAAGAAAACAATAAAGCTAATTAAAGTTTGAAATAAAAGAAAACAATAACAAATAATTACTCTTAACTAAATTGACACAGTATTTATGTTCTTCAACATTCTGGGTATTTGTCCAGAAAAAATGGCACTTAGT